>JADBJO010003391.1:105000-122500 GCA_016801955.1 Conus betulinus
GAAAATAGACAAGAAAATAGAGAAAAACGCATGACCTGTTAGAATATACTTTCTGACGGTGGGAATGGTAATAGATTGTAGGGCCTTAAATTAACTTCGTGGTGAAAGGCTTTGAAAGTAGCCCCCCCCTTCGATTACGCGCCATTCCCTTCCCATCAGGACCCCGGCTGAAACATTTTCTCTTCCGGTCTGGATCCGACGGGTCGATACCTCCCTCCCTCCCTCTCTCTCTCTCTCTCTCTCTCTCTCTCTCTCTCTCTCTCTCTCTCTCTCTCTCTCTCTCTCTCTCTCCTCTCTCTCTCTCTCTCTCTTTTCTCGCCATTTTACGTCGTTGTAGCGTAAATTAGCCAAATGGTCCTTCTTTCACATTTCCATAATTAAATCTCTCTCTCTCTCTCTCTCTCTCTCTCTCTCTCTCTCTCTCTCTCTCTCTCTCTCTCTCAATAATCACTTCTTCAACCGAACAATGGAACAGCCGCCCGATGTTGAAAAAAAATTGCAGACCATGACACTCACGTCACGACTGTGACGTACGGTTGAGTTTCTTTCTCATTGGCTATTTCTGTATTCAAATCGTTCGAAAGGGTAGGTAAGTAATCATTTGTCTGCTTATTCGTTACCTTAAATAAATAGGGTAATTGTTATTTCGTGAGGTCAGAAGTCCATGTGTCAAAACACCAAGGCAAGAGACAGGAGCGAGTACCCGGTGATTTGTACTTACAGTTATCGTCGTTGATGATAACGACAATACAACATTTTCATTGTTTTCACCACGACAGAACTGCGAGGAAGCTCTATGAAATTCGAGCGACCATTCTCTCGGAATTGCTGACAGAAGATTCACGCGACGAACTTTGACATTTGACCACGAAGGCTATACAGCAAAAAAAAAAAAAAAAAAAAAAAAAAAAAAAGATACGCCAAGGCCGTACTTAAGGAGTCGAGTATTTATAGACAGGCACTATTTGATTGTTTTGATCATGTTCATTGTGTCTGAAAGTTGATTTACCTCTTTTCTTTTATATGAGCATCACGATACAAGCCAGGTGGTTCCAAGCAGCCAGATGAAAATGAAAAGAATGGAACTATTTGGGGGGGGGGGGGGGGGGGGGAGGGCATTAGCTGGGCGCAAAGATAGAGTCACGGATGAATAGAAGGCCTCAAATTTGAAGTCAGTTAACAAAGAATTATGCAACTGAAGATTGTGAATGGCGTCATGGGCGGAAATTAAAAAAAGTGAAATGATTATTGGGGGGCTGTTTTTTTTGATTGATCATCTGTTTAACACCAAATGCCGGCTCAAACTTATGCCAGGACTCAAAACGCTTACATTGATTACATAGTGGATTTCAAACAAAATCCTAAGTGTGGTGTGTGGTCAGAAGCGATACTGCTCCGACATTCCTCCAGCAAGCCAACAGCTGATACGTCGTAGTGATCGGCGTAGAGTTTGAACAAGCCGCAAGACACACCTCGGACCTCGCAACGGTCAAAACAGTTAGCGGACACAAAGTAACACCACCTAGCTGCCCCGGATCAACGGAGAGCACGTGCCCTGGGTGCCTGCGTGGAAGTACCCAGACTCCGATTGAGTGTCAGACTTAAACTATCACGAGAACCCTTAAGGGTCTACATGGTACTACGAGAAGTCATAATTAATGGAAAGTTAATAATCAACGTGGGTCCATGCATGGAGCCATTGTTAATGCCCAGCTACTTGCGGTTTCACAACACCAAACCTCTTGTGGTTTGGAAAAAGGTTCAATTCATAATCTCACACATGAATTGGTACCTTAACCCCAAATCAATCTAAACATAACATTTAGTTAATAAATTAATACTTCGTACTCAATACTTCTAATACTAATATTTTGGATGAATAAGTGTTGGTAAGGACTGCCATTTGACAAAAAAAGACGGGACACTGGTAGCCGTCCCATCCTCATCCCTAGAGCCCATTCTCACCTATACCTCATTATGCCTGTGTGTGTTCATCTGTCCACACTGATTCACAAGCGGACACACACACACACACACACACACACACACACACACACACACAGACATACACACGCGCGCGCGCGCGAGCGCACGCGCGCGCGCGCACACACACACACACACGCACGCACGCACGCACACACACACACACACACACACACACACACACACACTCTCTCTCTCTCTCTCTCTCTCTCTCTCTCTCTCTCTCACACACACACACACACACACACACACACACACACACACACACACACACACACACACACACACGCAGAAATGTGTAACGAGAAGACGATCTAGTCTGAAGAACCGATAAAACATCCATATATTCTGCCGGTCAGTTGCCCATTTGAGCACGGACCCTCTCTCATCGTCAACCCATTTGGGGAAGAAGAAAGAAAAAAAATTATGAGGATATACCAAAAAAAAAAAAAAAAAAAAAAAAAGAAAAAAAGAAAAAAAAAAAAAAAAAAAAAAAAAAGTACGATATATTTGGAATCTGTTCTGCCCAGACATCGAAAAAGGCCAAAGATTGTAGTAAAGGCCCTTAATGAAACGTTGAAAATCGGTTAGGGGCGTTGAAAATCGTCTCCCCTTCTATTCTGTCTGTCATTTGCTTCCCATCAAGACCTTAGTTATACAATTTCTCTTCTGATCTGGGTCGGAAAAATCGATACCTGTTGCCTCTGTTCTCTCTGCTCTCTCTCTCTCTCTCTCTCTCTCTCTCTCTCTCTCTCTCTCTCTCTCTCTCTCTCTCTCTCTCTCTCTCTCACACACACACACACACACACACACACACACACACACACACACACACACACACATTACGCTTCAACTGTCCGGGGCTCAGCTAGTGACTATACTTTAAAAGAACTTTCGAGTCTTTTCAGACGTGCTCTAAAATTAGCAGTTTGTAAATCCTTCAAACTAATGTTTTCGGAATATGTATCAGAGAACATCCTGCCATTTCACGTAAAAACTGAGCTATAATAAAGCGCAGTCATGTTCAATATTTTATCTGGCTGTGCTTCCCTGTCATTTACAAGTGAATTCGTTTTTCACTTTGCGCCCAATTTGAGGAGGTAAGTGATTGTTCGTTCTTTGTTTTCAATGTCTTGAATGTTGTTTGTCTTGCCTGAAGAAGACTAAAGATTCGAAACGCCTCGTAATTTTTCTTGTAATTTGTTTGCTTTACTGCAGGACGATACATTGATGATATATGCATTGTATAATTTAATAATTAGTTAGAAGCCAAAAACTATGTCTGGTTTGTTGGTGTTTATTGATTTTGAGAAAACATTTGATTCAGCTTACCCGAGTTACAAGCAAAATATCTTGAAAACGCATAGCTTTTAATTTGGAGATGATATTGATCTTTTCATGTAGGATTTTTGAACAGCATTAAATCTAAAAAAAAAAAAAGCACTAAAGTTTTCCTGTCAATTGAGGATGCTAACAGGATGACCTACTATCACATTACCTATTTTTCTTGGCCACAAAAATATTAGTCTGTAACATATGTGAAAATGAAGAAATTACGGAAATAATGATATCAGTACAGAATCTAAAGTAAATAACTTTACAGATGACACATTCTGTATTTTTGAGAAAGATAGACAATCATATGAATTGTCTGATAATCTGGATGGATTGAAAGAATTCTCAGGGACAAAGCTTACTATTTGAAAACAACAACAACAACATAACAACAACAACAACAACGACGACGACGACAACAACAACAACAACAGAAACAAAGCAAAAACAAACAAAAAGAAAACATATGCAATCTTGCAGACAGACGAATGAAATGGAAAGCAGAAAGAACATCCTTGGAATCGGGTTCACATACAACGTCTTTACATAACATATAGTGGTATGGTAGAGAAACTCTTTGAGGTAAGGAAATGTTTAAAACTCGGTCGCAAAGGGCAGTTACACCACGATGTGGACTAGAGGAATTCAGGTCCATATTACCTATAACCTCCCTGATGTGTGGATGCTCACAGGGAATTGATATATTGCAATTACAGGATATGTGTTTCAGAGTCGTGTGGAATGAAACAGCTGTTAAAATTAATCGAATATAGTTTCCTACTTGCAGAAGGAAATGGCACTTTAGGAATACCAAATATACAAGCACGTACGCAAACACTAAAATTGTCTTGGCTAAGGAAAGTTATCACAGGAAATTTTGAACAAGAAAGGTTCAACTTCTTCTTTGCCCATACATACATATATATATATATATATATATATATATATATATATATATATATATATATATATATATATATATGTGTGTGTGTGTGTGTGTGTGTGTGTGTGTGTGTGTGTGTGTGTGTGTGTGTGTGTATTGCAAATTGTTCCGTCCGAAAAAAGTAAACTACAGGTTTATTTTTTAAATAATCTAGTCATGACCTCGGACAAATTAAGTTCAGAAGCTGCCGAACCTATAATCTTTAACAACTTTAGAATCAATGATTGTCAGTATTGGATGTCAAGGACTGTCTGCCTTGATGGTGTCAAACGTGTGAGGATAAAGCAGTACGCTGAAGAAGGAGAGAGAACACAAAAACATAAATTACCACCGTGCACCACAGACTCAACACACAGCAAAAGGCAGCACAAAGTGACAGCACAAATCCACATGCTAAGTACATCAATAAACCTTTTCAATGAAATTCGCATCTCACAACAGGCAGGAGAATGACCTGAACGAAGGTCACAATTCGGGGGACTCGCTAGACTAATTCTCCGGAGGGTGTTACAGGAGCTGAAAACTTCAAATGGGGCACAAACAGAAATGCTTCCGAAGAAGCTTTACAACAATTGGCGCGACTACACTCAACGCATAGGGGAGCTCTCTATTGCACTCCTCAAATTAGACTACATTCATATAACAGCACAAAACCTTTTCATGGAAAAAGAACAAGGGTTTTTAGCGGGAAAGAATGCAGTTTATGTCTCAAAGCTCTTCAATTCCTGAAACTCTTTGTCTGGAGAGAAGCCACAAAGGATGAAATAAACCAGGGTTAAACTTCCGAAATCCTAGGACATGAATCATTCACAGTCAGAAATTAACTACTTGGGCTCACGTCCAGCTCCCCAACTGGTTAAACAAACTTTACAAAAGAGAGGGGGGGAAAACAGGAGCCTCTTGCCCAGTGATCATTCTTTGGGAGGCCATAGCGCTGACCCAAGAATTCAATTACGATTTTTTTTTCATACACACAAAAGAAGTATCTTTTTCTCATCACACAGTCTTTAGGGGACTCCACGGGTTCTTTTCGAGATTCCAAATCAAATGTTGTTTAACTCCCCTGGATCTATCAGCACACATATCTTGCTGCTCGCCATTCACGACCGATTTATGATGCTGCAGCGTGAGGTAAGCCAAAAAGTTTGTTTCAACAGCCACTCCAGGCTAACTGGCCATACAGGGGAGGGGTGACGGACGGAAATCCTGCCATGGAGAAGGGAGGAATAAAGGCGTCATATCTGGCGCATGACGTCAACCAGCAATGGCGGGACAAAAAAGGCGTTGCAGAAAAAAAAGCACTGTCCACTCACTCAAAGTCCCCCCCCCCCCCCCCCCCCTTTTTTTTTTAAAATAAATATAGTTGACAATACCTGTTTTTGTGTATACAGTTTTTTAATATTGAAGGGAAAGAGGGGTCAGGATCGGTTAATTAGAGATACTTAAAAGAATATTTTTCTTGTGATAAACATTTTTGACAGTTTGAAAAAGAAAGAATTAAAAACTACAAAACAAATTATAAATTAAGAAAAAACCTACAGGTAATTTCACAAGCACTCCAAAATACCCTGAATGCTACTGACAGGTAAAAGATGACAGCAGGGGAGTACGGGCTACTGGGCTTTCGAGCAGCTCACACACACACCTGTGCCAGAGCTGAGAGCTGCCAATCAAGAGGTGTGTCCCAATGAATCCTGACATGTTACAACCCGATCTAAAAATGGAACTGATAAAACCACCCCCCCCCCCAAAAAAAAAAAACAACAACCACCAAAAAAAACAACAAAAAAAAAAAAACAAACAAACAAAACAAAAAAACAAACAAACAAACAACCCCCCCCAAAAAAAAAAAAAAAAACAAAAAAAAAACGGTGAGCCAAAAAGGACAAACTCTTGAAATACGATTTTAGCTTTCTTTTTAATTTTATGCCTGGGACAAGAAAAGATGTATTGTTCTTGTAGAACATCTTAAGAATAGTGGAAAGTTTCTAAACCGCAACAAATCTTCGCGTAAGGCTAGCTACAACTATGGTACTTAAATTGTCTTGGGTCTTTCCATTCCATTGAACAATACGCCAGGGAAAACGAATTGTGCAAAGTGCCAAACTTAAAAGAATATTTTTCTTGTGATAAACATTTTTGACAGTTTGAAAAAGAAAGAATTAAAAACTACAAAACAAATTATAAATTAAGAAAAACCTACAGGTAATTTCACAAGCACTCCAAAATACCCTGAATGCTACTGACAGGTAAAAGATGACAGCAGGGGAGTACGGGCTACTGGGCTTTCGAGCAGCTCACACACACACCTGTGCCAGAGCTGAGAGCTGCCAATCAAGAGGTGTGTCCCAATGAATCCTGACATGTTACAACCCGATCTAAAAATGGAACTGATAAAAAAAAAACAACAACAAACAAACAAAAAAAAAACCAAAAAAAAAAAAAAAAAAAAAAAAAAAAAACAAACAAAAAAAACAAAAAAACAAACAAACAAACAAACCCCCCCAAAAAAAAAAAAAAAAAAACAAACAAAAAAAAAAAACGGTGAGCCAAAAAGGACAAACTCTTGAAATACGATTTTAGCTTTCTTTTTGATTTTATGCCTGGGACAAGAAAAGATGTATTGTTCTTGTAGAACATCTTAAGAATAGTGGAAAGTTTCTAAACCGCAACAAATCTTCGCGTAAGGCTAGCTACAACTATGGTACTTAAATTGTCTTGGGTCTTTCCATTCCATTGAACAATACGCCAGGAAACGAATTGTGCAAAGTGCCAAACGATTTTACGATTGATATGATATGAATATCCAGTCCATTGGAGAATACGCCAGAAAAATGAACTATGCAAAAATGAAAACAGTTTCAGGTTTGATATCATCACAAAGTCTGACAAATCATAAGAAATGTCATTAAAGAAACAAAGCCAATTATTTACTATTAGAACAAATTTACATACTAAGTAGGAAGACCTTTCTTGGGTGTAAATTCAGTTGCATACATCAATAGAAAGAAAGGACCAATATGAGGGGAAAAAGTGGTTTCAGCCTAAATATGCCATAGAAATATAATATCAAACTGTACTGTAAAGAAGAGATTGGTTGACCACGACAGACACAAACTCACAGGTATTCTGGCTATATCTGGGAAAAGAGTTGGTGCTAAAACAAAAAGAAAACAAACAAAACAAACAAACAGCAGCAACAACAAAACAAACGAAAACCCAAACCAAAACGAAACACCCATATACAGTGTAGTGTAAAAATCATCAGTCAGTCTTGAGCTAATTTTGTTTCTGTAGACTCTGGAGAACAACAACATACGACGCTTTCAATCTGATATTTCTTTGGGAGACTTTTTAAAACCGCAAATGTAGGATTGGTAAAAGCAAACCAAACTAATAAACTTAAACAACACAACAACAACAACAAAGAAAGCGTTTTAGGACAGCTATGCGTTTTAAAATATATACACTAAACAGAAATATATATTTGTGTTTTTAATTTACATGCCACACTGAAATTAGTGATTTATATTGTTTGGTGTGCAAAACAGAATTGTGGGAAAATAGAACTATCATTTCAAAGGCGAAAAAGAAAAAAAAAGAAATTGCGAGTGAGTTTTTAAGCGGCCTTTCAATTGTTTTGAGAAGGATGCTTATAGCAATTTCGGTGGATAAGAATCTCAGATGCTGCGGTGCTTTTGATTCATTTTACGCCCGAGGGAAATCTGCAGCTGGGCCATTATGAAAGAAATATCATCCTCTTGTTTCTTTTAAGACAAAATGGGGATCGTTTGAATTTGAGATTGGCGCACGTGCACCGGCTTAAATTTGCAGAGAGAGAGAGAGAGAGAGAGAGAGAGAGAGAGAGAGAGAGAGAGAATACGAATGTGAATCGTTTAATGATGGTTACCAGATAAACTGAAACCGTTTTTATACTATATTGCCTCAAAACAAAAAAAACAAAATCAAGGAGAGAGAGAGAGAGAGAGAGAGAGAGAGAGAGAGAGAGAGAGAGAGAGAGAGAGAGAGAGAGAGAGAGAAGACTATAACGAAAAAACAAAGTCATACTATTCTTTCATGTTTCCTGCACTACAGGACGGTCTATCCATCCAGGACTTCTGCGTAAGCCTCTGTAACTTCACCTCCCTGTTGTCCGCTGGAAGACAACACTTGGTTATCCACGAGGTCGTCTACTAACTGGGAGGAGAGATTCATTCCTGCGAAACTACGTAGTGACTATCGGTCCTACAGTTTCTACGAAATTTAGGTACATGGGGACTAACTTTCATTCCATTGCAACTAGTACCTCCCCGAGGAAAATATGATTTTGTTTTCCCCGATGAAATGTCCCGCTCAAAAGGATCACACACACACACACACACACACACACACACACACACACACACACACACAAATACGCACACACTTTATTTCTTCAGAGTAACGGTGAAAAACAGGTTTTGTCATCTTTCATTCTGGTGCAAATCGTGATCAAAAAGCGGAATCGGCTTTCGTTTCAGTAAGGCATGCACTGAATGCCTTTCTAATTTTGGGGCGCCGGACTCCATAATTCTCGGATTGCGGGTTCTGGGCCGCTTGCGTTTGCGTACTGAGGGATTTATTCCTCGGAAGTTACATAGGTTCTGACACCATTTCACGAAAAGTCCTTCGAATAAAAAGGCAAACCGAGGTTCCATGTGTGAACGCGCGCATAACATCTTGCACGTTAAGCAGCATTTGCTTGGGGTCAAGAGCATCTATTTGTTTCGTCGAGGGCGTGAGAGTAACCCTTCTTGTTCGTTAATCTTGCACACTGGTAAAATCTCATAATCGACTGTTGGAGGAGAGGACCGTTCTGGCCTTAAAGTATGGATGACAAGAATACACATAGCCTACGTACTCTGTGAACAATCGTGACAATGAGTTCTACTCAACTGATTGACACGGGAAAGCACTGCGTGCAGCAGCCACCTGGCAGCTCTTCAATCGGCTTCACCGGATGCGCCAAGGCCATGCGTAAAGAGTCGTGTATCTATAGACACGCACGATTACATTGTTCGGAGAATTTTTACTGTGTCCGAAAGTTGATTCTCCGCGTTTTTCCCCCATATGGACATCAGAAAACAAGCCAGGTGGTTCGAAGCAGACAGACTAAAATGAAAGGAATGAGACTATTTCAGCGACACCAGCTGGCGCAAAGATAAGGTCAAAGGTGAGTGCAAAGGCCTGAAATGTGACGTCAGCCAAGAAGTTGTCTTGTATTTGAAGATTGTAAACGATGTCAGCGGTGGGAATTTTCCACCGAAATGATTGGTGGGTGGTTGATCTTTTGATCAATTATCAGCTTAATATGAAATGCTGTCTCAAATTTCTGCTAGGCCTCAAAACGCTCACATGGATTACATAGCGATATGGTATAAAAATCCTAATTGTGGCGTATCGGGGCCAGTCCGCAATGTAAACAGGAGCGAGGCGTGTAAAGCGCTGAGAGGGCTTGGTCTCTAACAGAGGACAGGGCGCGATAAAAATTACTCTCAGTAATAATGAATAATGATGACAGGTGTCCCTGCAGTAGATACAGGGGAAGAATCAAAAAGGAGTGATTCTCAAAGGGTCTGTTTCTGCACAAGATTGGACCAGGATTTCTATTGAACTGTTGTTGGGCTGTGAGTCAGACGACTTCCCATGAGCAGACACTGAATACACCCATTGGATCACTACCGAGTCAGATGAACTTGTCAGAGTCTATGAACTTGTTAGGGGCCCAGAATAGCTCAGTTGGTACAGCGCCAGACTCGTAATCTTTGTGATCCTGGGATTGCGGGCTCAAATCTCCGCCGGGCCGTTTCGGTACAGGGGGATTTTTTTTTTTCCCTCGGACTTAACACTGGCTCCAATTCCAGTTCCCGAATAGTCCTTCGAATGAGACTATAAAGCGAAGTTCCGTGTGTGAACGCCCGCACAACATCTTGCACACACGTAAAAAATACCATTTACCAACTTTGGGGAAGAAAGGCCGGTTTGGCCGTTTTTATGGATGACACGTTACACATTGGATGCTCTTTGCGTGGAAAATCAAAAGAATGAAAAATATGTTAAATCGAATGAACGATATTGACTGAATGACAAGGGAAACGACTGAATCAAGCACCAGCAGGCAGTTCTTCGGGCAGCTCTTCAGTCGGCTCTACCCAGGTAGGCAGGCTGTTGTGTAAACGAGAATGCGGATTGTAAAGCATTTAGAGCTTGGTCTCTGGCCAGGGACATGAAATGTATAAGTGCTCCTAACAATGATGTAGTAATAATGGCAATAGTAACAACAGCAACAATAGTGATAATAATAGCAGCAGCAGCAACAAACAACAACAACAATAATAATAATAATAATAATAATAATGATGATAATAATAATAATAAATGATATGATGATAATGATAAAAATGATGATGATAATAAGTCATACTTGTGGAGATGCTGGGTGCTCCTTGATACAAGTGGCTTCTCCGCCACCTTCTCGTTTGGGCCAAAACGTCTGTGCTCGAACGCCTTTTTTTCTTTCATTCTCTTTGACTTCTAGTGTCTTTCTTGACCGTAGTCTGTTTTACAACACAGCATTTATGAAGTGCCTTGCAAAAGCTTCGTGGCGCTGACAATCCACACACCCGTGTACACAAGGGGCTGCCTACCTGGCTACCTGCCGACTGAAGAGCTGCCTGCCGGCGCTTCATTCAGTCGTTTCCCGTGTCGTCCAGTCCATATCGTTCACTCAGTTTCCTTACTTGCTTCATTCTTTCGGTTTCTCTCGCAGCGTGCATGCTATGTGTAACGCGTCATCCATACCAACGGCCAATTGACTTTCTCTGCCGAAAGTTGGTGATGGGATTTCACGTGTGTGCAAGATGTTACGCGTGCGTCACACACGGAACCTCGGTTTATGGTCTCACTCGAAGGGTCAATTTTAACTCTGAGGGAAAAATCCCCCTTTACCGAAATGGCCCAGCCGAGATTCGAACCCACAACTCAGGAACACCAAGATTATGAGTCCGGCGCTCTGCCAACTGAGCCATTCTGGCTTGTTTGTTTGCTTGTTTTTCTTTATATGCTTTTCACCCTGTCTTCGTTCTAGAAACTCTTAAACTTTTTTTTCCGACAAAAAATTCTGAAGTGCTAACCTCTTTGTTGTCATTTGATGACTAGGTTGTGAACATTGCACACACGTTGTAAATGGGGATCAAGCACATAAGGGCATTGGATGACACTCTAATAAACAGCCTAATTTTATATGCCACAAATATGTCAGCAGTCTTTTCTGTGCTATGTCACGATTTGCATTTGTTATTTGTCGAATTTTTTTTTTTTCCGGAAGATCTGATCTGTTGAGCATGTAAAGCTTTTACTTTTTTCTCGTCATGACAGCCCTAAAATGCTCACTGTTGGTTGGCTGACTTTCAATACACAAACACGAACATCCAAACAGTTACTGCCCTAGTAGGAATGTCAGCCTTGCCGTCAGTATCCACCTTTGCCATCTATACTGAAAGATGGATCACTCTAGGGACTTGCTAATTTCTCAACAAATTCTAAAACCATTAATAAGGCTCCGCTGAAAAACGTAGACAAACGAACCACAAGACAAAACACGACACATTTCGACCTCTTAGGTCTTCTTCAGGCAAGATACACAACACTGAGGACAACGAAAATGAGCGAGCAACTCAACCAATTCGGCAGCAAGATGGGCGTTGAAGATAAGTGACTGCTCGTTCATTTTCGTTGTCCGTAGTGTTGTGTGTCTTGCCTGAAGCAACCCTAAGAGGTCGAAACGCGTCGTGTTTTGTCTTGTGATTCGTTCGTGTACGTTTTTTTGGGGAGCCTTATAAACGATTTTTAGAATTTGTTTAGATTTCCGCCTGCAGTCACCTTACTTTGCAACTAGATCTTGCTGAAATCTTTTCAGTGGGAAGCTTAAAAGAGTTGCTTTTCCAGAGACTAACAAAGAATTCTTGTCGTGGTTGAGACAGGCAGGCCAAGCTTCGTGTTGACGTCTTGGGCCCTGGATATGGAGGAACGCATGTCAGGAAGCCAGTGGGTTGGCTATCAGATTCCATGATCCCCTTGCCTGGATAGAACCAAGGGTCATTGAAGCGCTCACTTCTTTCAGCGTGTGTCGTTTATGTAACGAGATGCATATCAATGCTTTCATTCTGTCAGTTTGTGTAATGAGAAGTCGTTCATTTTTTTTGTCTGGTAAGATTCTTTCTGTGTAAAAAGAAGCCATCTACTTCTACCAGAAGTGTCTGTCGGTTTTGTGCCATAAGAAGTAGTCAGTTTCTTCTAGTGTGTGTTACTCTGTGTGAAAAGAAGCGATCTACTTCTGTCAGTGGTGTCTGTAGGTTTGTGCAGTGAGTGAGAGTGGTCTACTTCTGTCAGTGGTGTCTGTAGGTTTACTTTTGTGCAGTGAGAAGTGGTTTACTTCTGTCAGTGGTGTCTGTAGGTTTGTGCTATGAGAAGTGGTTAACTTCCTTTGGTGGGTGTCAGTTCATGAAGTCGACAGCAATTCGCTTCTTTCCATTTGTTTGTCCGTTCATGTAATGAGAAGCGAAGCAGTCCAATTCTTTCAGTGTGTCCGTCATTCTGTGCAGTGAAAAATGGCCCAAGTTCTGTCAGTTTCTGTTCGTTCGCGTAAGCAGAAGTGATCCATTTTTTTCCAGTGTGTCCGTTTTTGTATTGCAAAGCGCTCAGTTTCTTCCTCCAGTGAATCTATCAGCGTATATATTGAGAAATGGACTCTTCGTTCACAGCGTCCATGTGCTTGTACAAAAGAGAAGTGGTCCACTTCTTCGAATGTGTATACTTTTGTCATGAGTGGTGGTCCGCTGCTTTTAGTGTGTCTGTGTGCAATAAGAAGAGGCTACCTTTTTTTCCCCGTGCGTCTGTCTGTGTAATGCGAAGAGATTCACATTTTTTCCGGGCGTCTGACCGTTAGTGTAATAAAAAGCGGTTCACTTTTTTTTTCCCCGTGTGTCAGTCTGTCTGTGTGATGAGAAGCGTCCACCTCTCTCAGTGTCTGTCGTTCTGTTATTTGACAGAGTCAAGACAAAGGGCCAGGAAAACCATGCACGTGAACAAAATGAACTAAACGTGCTTCCCACACCAATGAGCCGAAATGTCGGAACATTTTTCATCAGACGCCTAAAAAGTCACCTGGATGGGTTGGCTATTTTTGGATACGAAAAATCGCCCTTGAACCCATTTCCCCCCTCCCCCCCCCCCCCCCCCTCCCCAAAAGATTGTTTGTAGTATGTCTGTGCGTCTCCGTGTGTGTCTATTCCTTCTAATCTCGCCAAGCCTCTCTCTCTCTTTGTCTCTCTCTGTCTCTCTTTTGTCTGTCTGTCTGTCTGTCTCTCTCTCTCTCTCTCTCTCTCTCTCTCTCTCTCTCTCTCTCTCTGTCTCCATGTTGTCTTGTAGTGGTAATGTTTACTGTAATGTAGATATGTTGTTCAAGGCGCATACACTCTTTACTGAGAAGCGCCGATTTCTATGAATAAAAAGCCGCCTCTCTCTCTCTCTCTGTCTCTCTGTCTCTCTCTCCACTTTTGTTTTCTTTTTCATCTTGTCCTCTGCGATATATTCACTTTCTTGATCTTCGAAAGTGACGTTTTCCTCACTGTTCCTATCAGTTACTCACAGGACAACTGAAACGGTCATGCAAGAACCGAGGCAACAAGATTGAAATCTCTTTCATTGTGCTTGTCTGTCTCTTCGTCCATTTGTCTGTGTATCTGTCACCGATCTCATCAGCGTGGAAATCATACAGACGCGCCGACGTCTCTGTATCTATCTGTAGCATCGCATCATTCCACGATGGGGTGTAGGCTTACCGGGCCATATATGGTAGTTGTTGGGTTCAGGAAGGATGGTGGGGGTGTTGGATACCTGTACGTTCCATTCATATATTGGGTGTGCGTGTGCTACCATGCACAGGCAGGGAAAGGGAAAATGTGGGGAGAGAGGGGGTTAGCCTTCCGTCTCCTGTTTTGTTTCGTGTGGTCTGTGTGGAGTCCCGTTTCACGTGCGGTTTTGTGCAGAGTTCAAAACTCAGCAGGGAGTGAGTGAGTGCTGAGTCATCAAGCAATAAAGTTTGGTGGGGCCGGATGGCTAGCACTTCGGTCAAGATCCTTGGTGAGGAGCAGTTGGGCTCTCGCTCTGGTGCCAGCGTTTGTGCTGTGAGTCTGACTTCGGTCAATATGGTGAGCCGACCCTCGTGAGCGTTTTGCTCTTGGGTCGAGCGGGTGTCGGTGTTTCGGTGTGCTGCGACCCTGAGGTTCAGGTGCTGGGGTGGCCAGCCGCAGTTGTCGTCGTTTTGTGTTGTAGCAGGTATGTTGAGTTTATTAAGGTGATAGTAGTATCGTGTTAGTTGAAGGTAGCGTTGTCTTATGCATATTTGTACAAAGGTGTAAATAATATGAGCTGATGATTTGAATCAATTTAGAATTTTTTCCTTAGGGAAATAGAAAATGAGAAAATGGGAAAAAATAAAGACTAAAACGAAGCAAGCTGAGAAAAGTGTGTTGATGGTGGGTTTTGACCCAGCGGGTTGTGTTGAGAGGTGGAAACAGGGGAAAAGGAAAAAGAAAAGAAGGAAATCTGATTACGAAGTTTTGAACGAAAATATAAATAGTTGTCATTGGTTCGATCCTGGTGTTAGCATTGATTTGGTACTTATTCGTGTCAGGGGGTTTGTATGGAAATGCTTTCGAGAAGCATAGACAGGGGTGTGTTGCCGCTGGGTGCTGTAGAGGTTATGATTGTGCCGTGTCATGGAAGTTATTGGAAAGGATAATAGTGTGTAGTTGTATGAAGAGGTACTTGTGTCAAGCAGCGTGGTTGGTTATAGGGTGGTACCCTAAGTCAATAATATAGGTTAAGATTGTTCCTACATTGCGGCGATTTGTGGGAGAATGTTTATGCCTTGAGTGGTTGGTGCGGAGATATAGTCGTTATGTCCCCATGGTTTTCTTTGGAATCGAGACATATTGGTTGTGGACGTTACAATATGACCGAGAATGTGTGTGTTGGAAGGTGTATTATGAAGTAGCCCTTGTGTATGCGGCAACGCAAGGAGGAGTGTAACTTCGTGGTATAAACGAAGTGAGATGGTGATAGATGTAACTCGCTTATAGAGCTAATAGGCTCTGGGGCGCGAAAAGGAAATCCTAGGAAGGGGCGAACTAAGGGGTTACATTAGTGATGTATGTAGTTATGCATATCTACGGTTGGAGGGTAACAGCCATCTCAAGTGCAGGTGAGGGTGCATTCCCACCATCCTGTGGCCCGTACACCAGGCAGTGCAGGGCCGTTTTAGTCGGGGGGCATTCCTGTCCCTGACTGTCCGGAGATCGTGGCAGGTGCCTGCGGTTACCCCACCTGCACTCCCCACCCTGCTGTGCCCGACTGTTGTCCCAGTCTTTCCCCTTTTCCAATGCTACATCCCTTTTCCTTTCTCCCCATCCCGTCGGGGTCATCACAGTCTGGCCACTAGCGTCGCCATTGCTCTTGGCGCCGTTGTTGCTGGCGCCGTTGCTGGTATCGCTGTGCTGTTGGTGCCGTTGCTGTGTCGCCGTTGCTGCGGGCGTCGTTGTTGCTGGCGCCGTTGCTGCTGGTGCCGTTGCTAGTGCCACTGTTGCTGCTGGCACCATTGCTGGTGTCGTTGTTGCTGCTGGCGCTGTTGCTGTGTGTCGCCGTGGCTGTTCATCGCCGTTGTTGGTAGCGTCGTTGCTGTTGTCGCCGCCGCTGTTGATCCCCCGTATCGCCGACACCTCTCTAAGTGATCGCCGCCATTGAGGTGTGTCGTCGCCGCCGTGGGTGTGAGTTATCACTGTGGCTGGTGGCAGTCGTCGCTGTCGCCGTTGTGTTGGCAGAGACTGCGAATGCCACTGATAGTGTGGAAGCTCCGAGTGTCACCATCACCTGTGTCATCCGCGCCTTCGGCAGGCAGATTCGTCTGGACACTGTTGCAGTCGCCGTCGTGAGACTGTCAACGTCGTCGTGTGGCCTGTTTTCTTTTTGGTGTTGAGGTTTTTTTGTGGCGATATAACACCTGAAGACAATGGGTTTGGGTGTGTGCACAGGAAGGATGCATGTTGAATAAAAAGGTGTGACTGAAGGGGTGAATGTGCTCAGTGAAGTATATGCAAAATGAATATTATAATATGAAGTTAGTATAGTTTGGTTGTGTTGTTGTTGCTTCTGGGTGGTGGTGAAAAGTTGTGTGGTCATGAAAAGGATTGACTTATATTATGTTATGTGTAACATACTGATGGCCTAAGGAACTCTGCACACTGTAGTTGGATAAAGGGGGTAAAAATACTTCATTGTGGCTGCCTTGGCCGTAGGAACTGTGTGTTTGCAGGCTAGGCTCTGTATTCACAGGAGATTCCGCTCATTGATTGTTTTGTTGTGAATAAAATTTTGTGTTTTGTTGTCAGTACTTGTGTGGCGTGTTGTCTGTTTAGTGGGATAGTTGTGTTTTTTTTTTTCTATGTCCGGCTCAGCGTCCCGTGACAGTATCTATCTGCTCTCTCTCCGACTGCATCAATATTTCCACCTCTCTCTCTCTCTCTCTCTCTCTCTCTCTCTCTCTCTCTCTCTCTCTCTCTCTGTCTGTCTGTCTGTCTGTCTGTCTGTCTGTCTTGTCTTGTCTCTCTGTTCGTGTATCTGTCTGCCTGCCTGTCTGTCTGTCTCTCTGCTTGTCTTTGTCTTTATCTGTGTGTGTGTGTGTGTGTGTGTGTGTGTGTGTGTGTGTGTGTGTATGAGAGTTTGTACTGTTTGTGTGTTTACGTGTGTATTATTTTTGAGTTTTTAAAATAAAGGACGCTTGGGACCGACTGTAAGTGTATGGCGATTGTTCCGTCTGGGAATCCAGCCTTTACGATCAAGCGGAGGAGATGAAAGGATTTGGAATGAAAGGAAGAAAAACCAGGAGAAATCAACGACGGAAGAAGGAAACAACGGTAACAGCAACAGCGGGAAACAAACAAGAGTCATCAGCATGTATACAGAAAAGCCCCGATACCACTGTTCCCACAGGAGCGTGTGGGTGAAAGAAGGTTAAAAGTAAAAAAACAGCACTTCGAAAAATGTGAAACAGTTGTATCGTCTAAAAGTCCAAAATGGGGATTTCAGGAAGCGAAAGAAAAGGAAGATTAAACAAGGTAAGACAGAATGAAATAAAAAAAA
>JADBJO010003391.1:132500-145000 GCA_016801955.1 Conus betulinus
TGCTGCCTCTGTTTGACAGGCCAGGTCGTCAAGTAGTCCCTATTGTCCTTCTGGACGCTCCTCTTTACTTCTCTGTTCATTGCTGTGTGTTCTCCCTGTGCCCTTGCATTAGCTGCTCTTGTTCAGCTCATGTTCAGTGTAGTTTTCTTCTCTCTCCTTGTTTCCAGCATGTTGATGGTGTCGGCAGAGACCATTCCTTGTGCTGGGTCTTCTTCTTGTCAAGGATCGCTTCACATGCGTCATGTCACAACTTCTTGCAGTGTTCCCACTGTGTTTCGTTGTCCGTCTCACCGTCTTCTTTCAGCTCTTGTAGTGGCTGGAACCTGTTGGAAAGGCTGATCTGGAATGCTGCCCGTGTGTCCCTGTTTCTGAGCAGTCCGACATAGTACCTTGTCCATGTGTGTTGGCGTTGGTGAATCTCTTGAAGAGAAGTCTCACTGTTGTTAAAAGTAGTGGTGGTGGTCTGATGACACGTCATCACCTCTCATCACTTGTTCATCCCACCATGATCTCCTGAACTTGCGGCTAATGCAGACGTAGTCAATCTGGTACTCCGTGACGTGGTTCTGGGATCTCCATGTGGCCTTGTGGATGCGCTTGTTTGGGAAGATGCTTCCTCCTATCACCAGCTGGTTCAGGGCGCACAGGCCTGCAAAGCGCTCACCATTCTCGTTCATCTGTCCCATCCGTGTGTCCCCATGATGTCCTCGTAGCTGTGTGTTGTCCATTCCAATCTTGGCGTTGAAATCTGCCATCAGTATGGTTATGTCCTTTGCTCATCTTCTGTCTATCACTGTCTGTAGTTGCTGGTAGAAGTCATCTTGTTTTCTTCTTCCGCGTCATTGGTGGGAGCATAGCACTGGATGATGTTCAGCCTGATGTCATTCTTCTTCGTGGTAAACCTGTCTGTGATGATGCGGGAGTTGACAGGTTCCCATCCGATGAGTGTCCCCTGTGCCTCCGGTGCCAGCATCAGGGCCACACCTCAGTGTGGGGGGCTCCATCCTCTGAGTGTCCTGAGTACAGCAGCTGTTCTCCAGATGAAAGTCTCAGCTGTCCTGGCTGTAGCCACCTTGTTTCACTCAGTCCTAGCACTAATATCTTGTAGTTTTTCATCTCTCTCGCAACTTGGATGGTTTTTCCCGTCTCATACATTGTCCTGATGTTCCATGTGCTACTCGCGTTGTTGTCCTTGGTGTTAAAAGGGGAGTCAGCCTTGCAGCTTCCTTTCGGCTTTCACTGCACCGCGTCATAAGTCTCCGGGATGGAGACCCTTCCTTGCCCAGGTGAATGTTTTGGTTTCATTGTCGTCGATGCTTCTGTAAATGATCTTTTTTTACAGGTAGGGTTGTTAGCTCTACGCAAATCCCTTGATCCTCCCGGCGAGGTGGTCCTGCCTTAGTCGCCTCTTACGACATGCATGGCGGGGCAGTGGGTCTATTCTATGCCCAACCCACAGGGCACAAGAAAAAGAACAATCATCGTCGTCATCATCATCATCATCATCATCATCATCATCATCATCATCATCATCATCATCATCATCATCATCAAAAAAATGATGATGATGATGATAATAACAATACTAATTGTACCACCCACCACCACCACCACCACCACCACCATCACCACACAATATGATGATGATGATGATGATGATGATGATGATAATAATAATAATAATAATAATAATAATGATGATGATGATGGGATGACGATGATGATGATGATGATGATGATGATGATGATGATGATGATGATGATAACAAAACAATTATGATGATATGAGAGAGAGAGAGAGAGAGAGAGAGAGAGAGAGAGAGAGAGAGAGAGAGAGAGAGAGAGAGAGAGAGAGAGAGCAATAATTCAGAATGAACACCAGCATCTCCACAGAGAATGCTTTATTGTTTGCTACAAAAGATTTTGCTGGAATAACACAAACAAGAATCTGCATAGACATTAGACTCGCTCTTCTGGATTTGCAAATCCATCTCTATTTCTTATTTCTCTCCTCTTTTTCCTCAGTTGAGTATATCTTATGAAGCAGACCCAATTTCTTTTTTTTTTTTTGTTTGTGAGTCATCCCTTCTTCACTGGTTAAAAAGCAGCAGTTTGATTTTCTTCTTCTTTATTCTTTTTTCTCTGTTACGTCTTTTTAGTTTCATCTCGGCCTTGTTCTGTGTATATCTAGAGTGTTTTTTTATGTTAAATTAAAGACAATTTTTTCATCTATCTATTCATTTATTCATACGTTATCTATTTGTTCATTGGTTGATTTATTCTTTATTTATCAATTTCTTCTTTTATTTATTCATTTGTTTTGGCCTTTGAAGAATGACTTTAAAAAACTTGCGTATTTCCAGCGGTCCATGAATGTTAGTGTACAACATGAACATAGTCATCATGAATACCTATTTGGCGATCTGTGTGTTTTGCAATGTCTTTACTGTTGCAGTAAGTGATAGCCTTCACATAACAAACGCGTTCAAGGTTATAATCCAAAGTACGATGATATACTCTCTCCATAAAAACATCGAAATGCCAGAGAATGAAAATAGAGACAAGACACATCGAACATCGTTTGAATCCTGTGACAACTCTGAGTACAAGCATCAACGTTTTGCCACGACAGAACACGATAGACAAACCTGACAACCATGATACAAAGCCAGAGAACACGCCGATGAGAATTTCTGGTTTGGTTGTACCTTTAGATAACCCAGTGGTGCCAGAATTTACTATCAATGGCTCAAAAGGTCTTTTTTCTTGCTCAGTTCCATTTCTCTGGTGGAGATCTGAGGAAAAAGGGACTGGTGGTGTCAATTTATAGTTCATGTACAACCTGATCAAGTCGTGCGTTTTCAATTAAACGAATGCACAAACACAAGCGAAGTATGGGTGATATATTCAGAGTATTTCAGCGTCATCAATGACAATAGAGTTTGGATAAAGTGCTTACATTCCAAGAACCTACCTGTCCAATATAGTATGACAGACACTGTCTTGGTCTATGTAGCTGAGGGTCCTGTCCCTTATAAACTGCGTCGTAATGCTCAATACTGGAGAAGTACCACTGTGTCTCTGTCTTTTTTGGGGGTTAACCCGGTCTGAGAGACAGCATGTTGATCTGCAACGCATTGATCTGTCATCATCTACTGGTGAGTAATTATAAAAAAAATACTCTCTCTCTTTCTCTCTCTCTCTCTCACACACACACCACACACATACACACCCACACACACACACACAACACACACACACACACACACACACACACACACACACACACACACACACACACACACACACACACACACACACACACACACACACACCTGGGAGAGTTTGACAGCAGAAGGTTTTCAGAGAAGAAAACGCTCTCAGACAAGTGTTTTGGCCCTGAATTCTTTACATTCTAAGATCACGACTCCCAAATGCCCTACTGCCACTTTTCTTTTTAGCGCTGCAAACCCGCAAGCTCTGAATGAGTGGGCGTCTCAATGCTTGCCTGTTTAGATGGATGTCTGTTCCCACTGCTAACGGGACAGCTGTTCTAAGTTGGGAAATTTAAGCCTTATGAAGCTCACTTCTTTCCTCCACGACCAGATCCAGCTGGAACTCTTTTCAGCTGCCTGTGCCATTGCCGTCAGGTTCTGGTCCTCTTCTTACCCGAAATCTCTTGCTTTTTCATGAGGTCATAGGGTGATGAGCCTATAAATCCCCTGCTCCAACTTCCGTGGCGAGAACCTGGGTCTCGGAACTGCTCGCTGGACTGACATACCTTTCGGTCTTGTGTTTGTTCAAACAAGATTGCCCATTTTGGTGCTGATACACAGTTTTCCAATACTGGCGATAAAATGTCATTAAAAAATATAGACGTACCCAAACGTTTTGATAAGGCCTCGGAATTAATATGTGAACAGCAATAACACGCAAGCAATATGGCAACATTCAATATAAACTCATATAAAAAACATTTTGTCCCTATCTTACATGGCATAGAATCCTGTTAAATTCAAATACACAGAATTTGGTTCACTCATGAGTTAGATGAATAGGAAACCAATCACTATAATGAAATACATTTTAGAAAATAAAGGTAATCTCGACTATGGTCTGATAAACGCATTACTGCATTTTGTAGAATACCGGTTTGAAGTAGCTTGTCTCATCTAAACGTAAACATATTTGGATTTTCTTGACAGATCCACCAGATTACTTTATACAGGAACTTCAACACGTATGTTTTCAGTTTATTTGGAATGACAATAAGATGAAATTAGAGAAAAACTTCCGTTGAAACTTAAAAGCAGGTGGAATAAATACACCAGATCTTTTCAAACAAAACATAATCGATTTTAAATTATCATTGATCAACCAACTATCTGCAACAAATCATCATTGGAAGTGTGCTGAGACGCCAATTTATTCTTTTCTCGAAAAACTTGAAAGTTTTGAATCAGTTTTTTTTGACAAAATGTCGAAATAAAAAGAATTGATCATATGCATTAAAATATACAAGGATGTTTTACGTTTGCATATTACCTATAAACTCGAGTGAACTGCTTTTGGAGCCCATCTTTTTCAATGATGATGAAAAATGTTGTGATTGTAAAGGAGAATAGATTACTAGGGAGTAAAAGAAAAAAAAACACCTTAAAATATGTTATAAAAAAGAAATTGGAGAATTCTTCACATACGACGAATTTCTAGCTGATCCTGGTCGTAATTTTGATATTGTTACTTGCAATGGTTTGATATCATGAGATCAACGGTTTATTTGGCAGCTTAAATACAGCTATGTGATGACAACATTGATGATTGGAGTGCTTCAAGAGCATAAAAGAAAATTACTAGTGTACAAAAGAGACCTAAAGCATGCTATGAGTTGTTAATACAAGATGATTTGTACAAGGGGTTTGAAGAACTAAACATTGATTTATTTTTTGAAAACCTGTTTTGTTAGAACCCACAGAATCAGAGAGGTCAAGCTGAAATGGCTACAAATAAAAATCTTGCACATGATTTTAACTGCAACTGTTACCTTAAGCGCCATGGATGTAAATGACGCGAGGTGTGTGAGGTGAAATGATGCCAGGTGAAAAGAAGGTTTGTGTCTCTTTAGAAAACATCATGTGTAAGAAATATGAAAATATTTTCAATGTTTTCTCTTTTCTCGTAATTTTGTGCTTTTAGGTATAGCTGGAAAAAAAAGACATTTGCCCTGATGAAAACTACTGCCAAACAGCACATCTACGTATGTAAAATGGCGAATTCTTTTGCAAACATGTGTGTTAAAAATGCACTACCTGTGTAAAATAGAACTACATTATGCAAAATGTAACAACAACGTGTTATACAATGATTGGATTTTTATATGCCAATGGTCTTTGGTATTGATTCAGAGCTCCATGTCTTGTTTATATTACCACAATATCTACATTGTAAAAGTGAGGATTCTATTTGGTTACACTATTATGTTTTGTTTGTTTATCTTTACATTCTTTATTTTTTCACTGTTTTCATTTGTGATTGCTTTCATTTGTGGGATTTGTTCATAAGGAAGAGCTTCTTTCTCTTGCTTCTGTATTGACAGTATTAATAATTTTTTTTTCTAAAAATATGCATCAATTGAAATAATTTGTAATGATGTAAGTGTTGCAATTCCTATTTCCTTTGTCATTTACTGAAATACATAAAAAAACATTTTTTGGAAGAAAACATCTACCAGTGTCGCAAAGCACATCAAGGTGGGAGAGGTAAGGAAGGACACTCATGATTTACATGGGGACAATGTGGTTCTTAAGCTGAAGGATGGGTTAACCAACTTTTGAAATGAAGATCTAGATCTCCAGAGAACTACTATGACTTGTGTGCAAAACTAGACTGGTGTGGAATAAACCTTAATGACCTGGAGGGACTTTGCAGGCAGAATAGTTTCATTTTTATTGTGACGAGAGGAAACAAAATCAAGAGCAGACTATGAAGGGTTACTCTCTTTGACCTGTCTGCAGACACTGAATTTGACTACGGACGCAAAATGTGACAGAGCACATCGACTTTACACCATATCTTAACCCAGTCACCATTTTCCCTCCTACCCGTCTCCCTCATCATCATCCGGTGTGTCTTTCACAACAAAAGAGAAAATTCTGTGCGTGAAATGCTAACTTAGAGGGTCTAATGTATTCATAGGATCCTTTTCCAGTCGTGCGAGAAACCTCAGTCAATGACTGCCTGAAAGTATTCAGGCGAGCCTGCAAGACAGGTACTGATCTTATGTCGGCTGTCTGTTTTATCAGTTGTACAAAACAATTTTCTGTGGTTCGTGAAGAAGCCTGATGGAGATGAAATTCGGTGTCGGGCAGTCTGTATTTTGTCCTTCATGGGATTTTCGTGTCGGTGGATATACATGTATAAATGCTAAACCAGCATAATCCACCGTTACAGTCTAGTGTTACTGACAATGCTGCAATATGTCCCTTTGTTGATGTATACATGAAATATCGAACGCTTGGGAAGACAGTTTATACAGTGATCTACTTTGTTTTTTAAACTAGGGTGTGACATGGTTGTTAACTGCAAATAACAACCAAGCGTTTGAAAATTCTTTACATAAAAGGTATTTGCATTAAATGAAAATATATTCCTTCTTCCATTAAAATCTGAAAGGAGATAATTGTAACTTGTGTGAGACGGGCTCTATTGCATTGATCAGTTCTTTCGGTTTCAAATGAGTTTTAGAGTATTCGTCAGAACTCTTTTCTGGTGGATAATAATTTTTTTTCAGTTGTAAGATTTAGTAATCTGGAGAGAGGAGTAGGAGGTCTGATTTGTACTTTTAAGTCTGGATTGATGTCGTATTTTGAACATGGACATAACGAGTGCATTTTTGGTGCGTTCATTTTTAGCACATCTAAAAGAAATGTTAAAGAATATTTGATGTTCCTTCTTAAGGCGTCACGATGTTTGTGTGTGTTTTACAATGGAAACGGTCATGTATTGTTGAGATACTGACTGATTGCTTACTGACTCACTGTGCTCTATATGTTATATTGTGTGAGGATTTGGATAGATTAGGACGTAAATTCTTTTTCAAAATTATCAAGAAAACTGCAATGATTTGGTTTTAGATCTTCAGCCTAGTGTTAATAGATGCTTTTGAGACAATTTAGCTCGAAAAACAATCTATAAGGCAATATCAGACCCCTCAGTCGAGCACCAGTGGGCAGTATAGCAGGCGCTTTCCATACCTTGAGTAAAAAAAAAACCACAAAACAAAAAAACAAAACAAACACACACACACACACACACACACACACACACACACACACACACACACACACACACACACACACACACACACACACACACACGCACACACACACGCTTTCAAACCTCAAGTCTTAGTTCTTCGTAACTCTGCGAACTAAATCGTAGAATATGGGCCTCAGTGAAGGGAGAAACTATGGTTCCACGTTAATTCCTGATCTTGATTTGTGGACCAACGTTTACTCAATGAATAATGATCTTAAGGGAAGCCACATTACGTGAAGGCTAAAAAAAATGTTACTGTCCTCTTACGTTTTGAATATTCTATGAAAGCATATTCGCTAATGGATAACTATCACTGTATGAACAGTAATCTAAGAGCGATTATGGTTGGTAAGAAATTGAAAAAAAATTGCTAAATGGATACTAGGTCAACCATACAGATCCCAGCTAAGCTGAGTGAGCTCATCGTGGGGCCCCATTCCATGTTTCCCCCAAGTTTGGTTAGCACTGGGTGTGCAGCTTCGCATGATCTTGCTGACAAACACACAAACTAGCATAGTACAGGGCGCAGGTGAAAACGGAACCTTCCTGACCTCCTCGATGGAGCTAATGAGCTGTAAGATTACATTGTTTTACCACTTTTGAAGTGCTAAGGAAAATGGTTGTTGTGCAGGGTATATACAGACGCCAGAATGGGATACACCAACACCACGCCTACGATTTATGAGAAGCTGTGTCACTCTGACTAGACCACCTGGTCACGTTATCCTCCTGAGTAAAGTCAGTAGGCATCAGAAGCGTATTGTCACCTTCCTTGGTCCTTGTGGCACCAGGCAGAACTGTCTCAAGCGGCCTCGAACACACGAATTTCTTTCAATTCTGTTCCCGGACGACTTAGGAACTGGAGCAAGTGAAGAACCTGATTTGTCTTTATTCTATACCACTATTTCTGATCGTCTGACATTTCAAGAATTCAGACTTCGCTTCTCTTTCCACCCAGAAAACATGAAACCTTATCGGGTGCCCGGACTGGGCGCCTGGAACTGCTCAGTATCAGTGTGGCCTGACCTGTTTGAGCACTTTCCCTGTGATCTGATCTCTCAGTGTGCAGAGCACGAAGATGAAGCCCCTTGTCCCTACACCTCTGACAAATGTGGACCAGGGAAGGTAAAGTTAAAATAACATTCTGTAAGTGATAGGTTAGCTGTCAGGGGAGTTGTGTTCTAAATGATCAGTTGTGTTGAAGAGATCTCCAGAATCCATAAAAATCTGAAACGGGTACATGTGCAAATGTATAAAAAAAAACTAAAACAACAGAGTTTGGAGAAGTTCATTCTTGCTACATTACATCTTCCGACCTGAGAGGCCACAGTGCGTAAAAGTTACCGATAAGTGAAAAGAAGATTTTTTCAATAAAGGGTGGAAAGACCGTCTCTCTCCCGCCCCCTCTCTATCTGTATGTATGTGTGTGTGTGTGTGTGTGTGTGTGTGTGTGTGTGTGTGTGTGTGTGTGTGTGTGCGTGCGTGCGTGCGTGCGTGCGTGCGTGCATTGGATCTACATGACTCTATACTTCCCCATTTATCCAACACAACCTTTGCCATTCATATTAGTATGGCTAGTATCCATCTGGTTGAGTCAAACATCGGGCATCATCCGTGACTCGGAATGAACATACCTGCTAATTTTCACAAAGATCGGCCAAGTACTTTCTGAGATATTTCATAAAGAAGAGAAAGCGTTACAGGCTGTTACAGCCGTTAGCAGCGGCTGTAACGTTAAACTAAAACATCAGGCATTATTCGTGACCCATAATGAACATACCAACAAAAACTTTCAGAAAGATCGGCTGAGTACTTTTTGAGATATTCCATAAAGAAAAAAAAAACCGTTACAGACTGTTACAGACGTTCGTAACGGCTATAACGGGGTAAACTAAAACATCGGGCATCATCTGAGACCCGTAATGAGCATACCTGCTAATTTTCACAAAGATCGGCAAGGAACTTTCTGAGATATTCCATTTAAGAAGAAAAAGCGTTACAGGCCGTTACAGCCATTACTAACGCCTGTAACGGTAAACTAAAACATCAGGCATTATTCGTGACCCATAATGAACATACCTACCAATTTTCAGAAAGATTGGCCTAGTACCTTTTGAGATATTCTATAAAGAAGAAAAACCGTTACAGGCTGTTACAGCCGTAAGTAACGGCTATAACGTGGTAAACTAAAACATCGGGCATCATCCGAGACCCATAATGAACATACCTGCTAATTTTAACATAGATCGGCCGAGTACTTTCTGAGATTTTCCATAAAGAAGAAAAAGCGTTACAGGCCGTTTCAGCCGTTAGTAGTAACGGTTGTAACGGTAAACTAAAACATCGGGCTTCATCCGTTACCCATAATGAACATAGCTACAAATTTTCAGAAAGATCGGCCCAGCAGTTTTGTCTGAAGCGAGTGGAACACATTTTGACCACACGACAGACGGAAACAGACACACGGACACGCAGCCATACAGACATACAGACAGCATTTCTTCGTTCCCATTCTAAAGTACTCTCTCTTCTATGAGAACTGGGAGTACAAAAACAGAAGCAAAACAAAAAGAAAAAAAAAAAGCAACAAAACAAAAAACCGCAACAAACAAAACAGAGACAAAAACAAAAGGTGGAATTACTGACAGCAGTCCAAAATACAAACAGGCACTCAGAGGAGGGTGCACAATATGCTTCGTCGATACACAGCACAACACAGAAAAATAGATTTTGATACACCTGATTTAAAAAAAAAAAAAAAAAAAAAATTGTACTCTGCCAAATTTTCGTCTTTAATGGACTTCATCAGGACTGTCACTTTGGAACACCTAGTTGTCCTCCTTTGACGTCTACTTTGTTATACGTCATCGTCTATACGTATTTATTGGTCTCGTTTATGTCGTCAAACCTGAAAGATTTTTGTTCTGTTTCTTCCTTTCTCTCTCTCTTTCTTCCTTTCTCTGTTTGCTCTCTCTCTCTCTCTCTCTCTCTCTCTCTCCTTCTTTCTTTCTTTCTTTTCATTCTTTCAAAAAAAAAAGCAAACAACACACACACACACACACACACACACACAGTTTGTCCGAGTGGCAGCAGTGGAGGAATCGTGGACACCACCTGAGCTCTAGTCCCATACACTTAGGCCGTCAGGGTAATTTGTTTTCAGTTTGTGGCGCCACAATCGTTCCCTGACTTTGCGTTTGCATGCATTCTTGGAGTTGCACTGTTCTGTCGCTATAACCCTCATGTCCGCCATGGAGTGGTTGCTGGCTTGGAAGTGTTTGGCTATCAGGGTTTCAGCACGGAGCCTTCCGTTTCTCTGATCCCTTCATTTTTTTTTTATGCCTGACCTGTGGCCATAAAAGCGTTTTCTTTAGTGGCTGTCCCGTCTCCCCAACGTACTGCGTGTCCCCACAGCGTGCACAATTGATGAGGTACACCACATCACTGCTGGTGCACGTCAGTCTATGGCGTACCTGGAATACCTGACTGGTGCGGACACTGGTGAACTGTGTGGTCTCTTGCAGATGTTCAGCGCAGAGGACACAGCTCTGACCGGTACCTGTAGCAGCCTGCAAGCCCTGGGGACACTGCCACCTGCACAGGGGGAGGCTGGGAGGGCATGAGCAGACTGCGCAGGTTTCTGCACTTCTGCTCCCCTTCCATGGGGGCTGGGGGATGGCCTTTCTCATCCTTCTGCTGGTATGGAGCGTGGGCAGGAGCTCCCGTAGCCACTGGGCAATGGGAGGGAGGGCGGGGTTGTGTGTTATTATGAAGGAGATGCGTCCTGTGGAGTAGGTCCTGTTCATGTACATGAGGGTCTGCTGCTTTGGTATTGCTGCCGCCCGGTCAATGGCTTTTTGCACCAGGCCAGGGGGGGTAGGCCCGCTTCACGTGACGGCCCTTTAGTTCCACACAACACTTGAAGAAGAATACTTCCTCCTCTGAGCAGTCTCCTCAGGCGGAAGCTCCGCCCGAAGGGAATGCCACAGACGCAGTGGCGTGGATGGCATGAGTTGAAGAGGAGGTACATGTTGGCGTCCGTTTCTTTGATGTGCACATCCGTGGTCAGTTTCCCATTGGTGATGCTTATCTCCACATCCAGGTAGGGCATCCTGGACCTACCGTAGTTTGAAGTAAATTTCACACTGTGATGCTGCTGGTTGAGCCATGCTAGGTAGTCTTTAAGGCAGTCCTCCCTCTGAAGCCACAGCCTCAGCACATCATCGATGTAGCGTCTCCAGTGTCGGACCGGGATCTTCCAGGGGGAAGAGGTCAGCAGTTCTTTCTCTAGCCACCCCATGTAGATGTCAGCGATGGCAGGTGCCATGGGCGTGCCCATCGCTGTCCCCTGTACTTGCCGGTACACCCTCCCATCAAACTTAAAGACGTTGTTTTGTAGAATGTGCATGATAGCATGATGAAAGTAGATGTTGACAAATGTGACTTCTTCGGACATTACATACAATAGATATCAAGCATGGACAAAGCTGTCCGCCCCAGATTAGTGTTAGCAGGAATAGGAACGGAGCATGCAATTTCGCTGGCAGAAGTTGTAGTGTGTGTGAATCACAACCTTGCAGGCGCCAATGTTGATGTAGCTTTGTCCCCAACAACAATGCCTAAAGGAAATCTTAAGTTCAGACGAATTCAACCAGAAACATGACTGATCTTGGGAACTACGGACACTACAATTGAAACTATTCAACACTTGCTTGACCTTCCTTCAATGCAGGCAAGACACAAGCTAGAACAGGTGAACGCATCTTTTACAAAACTCGAAAAGTCCCATAACCAGTTATACGCAGTGAAAGACATGATATGCACTCGTCAAGGACGTGGAAAACCATGCATAAGACAGACAAAACAGCTTGTGAGCAGTTTTCATACCACAAAGAAATGAAGGCATACACCCTGCACAACTATTGCCATCACCCCAGAGCTTCGAAATTACTGTCGAGGATGGCCAGAATGAAAATCAGCGCAAAAAGTAAGACGCAGGTAGAAAACCTTGGCATACAAGAAAATATTGTTCTACACACTGACGGTTCAGTCACCAGGCAAATAGTCGGGGAAAATACAGTGAAGCATAACTTCTGAATAATTTAGGAAGACAAAGGTGCACACAGTTTAACAATTTCAAGTCCAACAATCGAGTAGAGGCAGTGACACAAGCACTCTACTGG
>JADBJO010003391.1:147500-160000 GCA_016801955.1 Conus betulinus
AATCAATATTTTCCCGACAGCAGACTTTTCAAAGCCTCTGAAGAACTGCGAGGGGCTGCAAGGGGTAGCGTCCTAGTGTCAGTTTCCAACGTACAGGTGCTCGCCCCTATGATCAATGATACATGAGCCTACAAAAAATACAAAAAAAGATCTCCATGCCGACGATTTTGCTGCCTGCAATGTTGTGGAAAACCTCACATCCACCAGCCATAGAACGCAGGAAGTACCACATTGGAAGATGGACATTCGACTGGGGTCTGTAAATCAATGCCAACAAGACAGTTTCTTCAGTCTTCTTGCTGTCACAAGCGCCAGAACAGAACGGAATTGCTCAGTAGTAGAGCGCCAGACTCCGTAATCGTGGTGATCCTGGGGTTGTGGGTTCGAATCTCCGCCGGATATTTTTTAGTACAGGGGGATTTTTCCCTCGGAGTTAAGAGTGACTCTGACTCCATTCCCGATACAGTCCTTCGAATGGGACTATAAACCAAGGTTCTGAGTGTGAACGCACGCATAACTTCTTGCACACACGTAAAATCCCTTCACAAACTTTTGGAAGAGAAGGCCAGTTTGGCCTTTGGTATGGATGACGTTACACATAGCGTGCACCCTGTGTGAGAAATGGAAAGATGAAGGAAGCAATGTAGTTGAGTTTTTTTGAAAACTCAACAAACATACTATGGTATTGTGCACCAGCCTTTTTCTGGGATAGCATTCTTCTTAAAACCAAATAGGCAGAGGAGTTAAGTTACCACTTTCCGCGGTCACCGAGGAGAAACAATCAGGTTTCGAAATACCGGTATCTGACCAGGAGCTATATGTTAGTGAGTTTCCTCCCTATTGGAGAGTGTCTCCTCCTTGGAGACTATAAGCTTGCTGAAGACTCATTTGAGAAGTGTTTGTTATTCCCCACTCACCCTCTCAAGCACATACTGTTAGGCAGAATTAACTGCCACTGCAAATATGAATGCTTATCGCCCCCTATTCCTTCACTCTAAGACATAAGAGCAAGTTTGTTTTATAATTGAATATATATATTGCTGTCCCAACCTGTGTGCCACCTCAGAGGCAGTGCATCCACGCTGCTCGTTCCGACACCCGTCCACAGCCACAGCCCGGTCGGCCTGGCTCCGGTAATCCACAGGGAGCAGTCAATATAAAGTCATTAAGAGGCAACCCACCGGAGGGGATACTGCACTGCTGCCGAGTCACTTCGGTGGTGTTCAGTGGTGGCGCCTGTTCTGATCTAACATACGCAGGACACCACCTACTAAGCCCCCTACTGACGACAATAATTGCTCAGTCGTGGAGCCGGCGTGAGTATATTCTCCCTCCGGAGGGCGCCACCACGTCCGTCCAACGACAGCCCCCATAGACTCGCCGATACTGGAGACCCCGACGGAACCAAACCAAACCAAGACCATAGACGTAGAGAGGCCATCGAAACTGAGGTCACCATAAGAGCAGGGCATGAAGGGCAACAGAACTTGAGACATTTTTTTTAAAATGCTGATCGATGAGAATAATGATGATTAAGATGATGCTACGGATTTCCATTTCGGTCTGAGACTATGACAGGGCTGTTCTCTACGCTTCCTTACATAATATATCCCCGGCGTCAACCAGGCCTGAGAGATACAGGCACCTGCAGTGTTGGTCAGGAAATTTGAGCAACACTCTCAGAAACGCATCCATTTCGTGGATGAAACTCGACTGTGTGGTCCCAGTCTCCCCCAACTGAGTCGGCAGCTAACTCAACTCTGGGTAGGAGCCGGTCGGGGCAGAAAAACCCACATGACTCTGATGGGATTTGAACCCACGATCTCTCAGATGGGAGTCCGCGACGCTAGCCACTTCGCCACAGCAGCTGGTTGATTGAGTGAACAATATTGAACGATACTGAATGAAACAACTCTTCAGTAGGCATTACCCAGGTAGGTAGCCTGCTGTGGAAACGTGTGTGGATTGTGAAGCGCGTAAAGTTCGGTCTCTAGCCGAGGATAGGCGCTATATAAGTATTCATAACAGGAACAATATCAATAATGATAGTAATGATGATGATGATGACGATGATACTACTACTACTACTACTACTACTACTACTACTATAAAACTGAAACTGAATGGAAAGGAGGTGGATGACCTAGAGATGCCGACACATCTTGGGGTGAAACTGGATGAACGCCTTACCTGGAACCTCTATCTCAAGAACATTGAAGAGAAAGCAGCCAGGAGACTCGCCATCATAAAGAAACCTCTTGGGTTTGCTAACAGCAACATCCTGCCGAAGGTTTATAAGGTACTGTCAGACCGAGTCAAGAGCATAGCAGCACTGCTTGGGTGGCAGCATAAAAACCAATACAAGTTGCCTGAGCAGAGTTCAAAATACAGCACTACAGTTGATCATGGGCAGGATTAAAACGACGGTCGTCCAGCAATGGAAAAAAATATATACAACTCTTCTCCTCCTTCAAGAAAGACGTGAGAAAAAAGTCTACATCCATAGACAGAAGCTCCTTCGCATGTCATCTCATCAAATGCACGCCAAACTAAAGAATTCCACCAAGAACAGGCTGAAGGCGAAAAGTGTCAAACATCTCTCCAAACGCCTACAAAGTTACTTTAAGACCTGCTACCAACGTCTTCAACTGAAATTAAATGCTATCCAACTTTGAGGAGCCAGATGACCCCCTAGAAGGTCTCAATGATCACAGACATTCCTGGCATACAGGAAGATTGCCAAGCCCCTCACCTGCTAAAAGCTTTGGCATTGGAGATGATTGATGACCATTACAACCTCAGCGAGTAGACGCACGAGTTCACAGATGGGTCATGAAAAGGAGCAATTAAGAATGAAGGAACAGGCATCTTCATAAAACACACTGTTAAGAGACTGACCCCAGAGCCTCTCCTACTGAAAAACATGCCTGCAACTACGAAGCTGAGTCAGCAGCTGTGCTTCATGTTGCACAAACATTCAGGAAGTCAGACAACCCACCCACCACCCAAGATTGCTTTCTTCACAGACTGGAGATCTCTGTGCACGGACTTCAGAACAGCAGAAGCGAACAGCAGCTGAAAAACATAAAAAAGCTCTCCACATCTTTCAAGATGATCCCCATTGTACTCCAGCGGATTCCATCCCACTGTGGGATCACTGGGATGAGATGGCTGCCACTCTGTACAAAGCAGGTAGCAATATGGAGCAGTTTGGCCACCCAATGACAACATATAGAGACCAGAACTATCATCCACAGCCAAAACCAATACCAAAACTAATGATTCAATCCATCAGCTCCAGAGATACCAGCAAGCAATCCTTTTCAGATTGAGAACTAGCCACTGCCGACTGCTGACTACCTCAGCTGAATTAAGGATCGAAAAACAGGGCGTTATGTTACAACAATAGCATCCTTTACTTGCAGTATATGAGGATCATCACAGTCTGTCTTGAAAACAGAACTATTCATATTGGCCACCCAGAGACCTTTCGTCCTATGATTCAGACTCTCCAGTTGTATATGGATGAATGTTTTGGTCCTCCCTTGACATCATCATATGGAAATACGTCATCTGTAATTCTGTGGCATTTTCACTACCAATGGTTCAAAACCAAAATCCCAAAGCACCTCAGAGTAGCCAGTGAAGGGTAGAAAAGTGACATGAGAAGAAAGCCCTGTAAGGAATAAGCTGTTTAAAATCAACATCTAAAAAAAAAATGACATAACGAGTAATAGGCATAAGGACAATATTTGAACCATCTTTGAGGACCCAGTTAAGGTTGAAAAGGAGGTCAAAAGGTGTCAAGAGTCAGAGTGGACAGCTCCATCATCGTTTAATAAACCCAAGCATTTACATGGATCTGTAAGATCTCAAAATCTCCCACTGATTGACCAAACAATGACATATTGGACAAATCACTTGTGGCGGAAACGTAGGGCAAGGTGACAATTTTCCCATCATTACAGCAATGATTAACAAAGGTTATAAAAGAAAGAAGAGAAGAAAGGATGGCTGTGTAAGGGGGTTGTGAAAAAAAAAAAGAAAACTGGAACAAAAAGAGGGCGTTGTGATATAAACAAAAAATCCTCCAGCACCAGCATATGGAGGCCATCGTACTCTGTCTTGAAAACTGAACTATTCAGGGGACTTTCGTTTGCCCCATTCCGATTCATCAATGCGACACAGCTGATTGTTCCAGACCTCCCTTGGCGTCACCAAATAGAATTACACCATTAATGTTTCTGTGGTAATCTTACCACCAAGGGTTCAAAAGCAAAAATACAAAAATACGACTTTTGGGCTATTTCGTTTTATATTTATAACCTGTTCCTATTTATTAGTCCTTTTGCAATTAATGCATGCGTTTGGAATCCGTTTCAGTTATCCTAATTTTGTATAAATATTTATACCCTGTTTTTGTCCTCGATAACCATGTTAAACGTCATTCTGCCGACGTAGTTTATGTACTTGTAGACTACGTTTTTTTTTTTTTTCTTAATACAGGCAGTCTGGAAACATAGCCTTAACATTGTATTTTCTGTTGAATTTCAAAATGTCAACCAAAAAATCAGCTATTTTCCACAAAATATAATCAGTGGATTTGCAGTTATTGTTCGTTTATTTATTTTGTTCTGCATCTGTTTTGTGAATGAAATGAATAAAAAAGAGAGAGAGAGAGAGAGAGAGAGAGAGAGAGAGAGAGAGAGAGAGAGTGACTTGATAAGATGCATTTCTTCTGCATTTGTTTTTGCTGTCGTCATAATTGTTATTTGTTTGGTTTGTTTGGTTACAACAAATTTTGGTTCTACAATTTTTGCAGGTATGAAGACACTCTAATCTGGAAGAGTGGGTGTGGTTGCTTTTTTTATGCCAAAATTTATTGTTTATATAAATGTGTTTGCTCCGCGCTTTGTAGACACGGAACGTCCTGAGTGTATGTTTTGGGAACTTCTGACCAATTATTTCACGAACGTCTTTGTGACGACGAACGGGCACACGGCTTCGCGTGTGAAGTCCCTTCCTTTTCAGATCACCATTACTTTACCACACCTGTCAAGCTTCCTGTCCTGAGCAAGAACACGACCAAGTCATTTGCTCATCTTGAAATTTGTCCCATGAAGCACCTGACTCACGAACTGTTTTGCCTGTGATGTGAAGAGTCGGTGCAGGGGACTGGAGAACACTGACACATGGTACAGGGCAACGTGCAGCATGTCCCAGGGACAATCACTGCCGTACTTTTACTGTGATGTATCTGGGGAGTTTGTGCCTTACACTCTGGTGTGCGATTTTAGACAGGATTGTGTAGACGGGCGTGATGAAGACTTTTGTGAGCATGTAGCGTGCAGGGAAGACATGATAGACTGTAAAAACGGACAGGTGCATACTCCAAAGTTTCTGATAGCCTCTTTTGTCTTCTTACAGTCTGTTCTCACAGATTCCGACACATTTGTCAGTTAGTTAGTTAGTGTGTTTATAGAGTCCAGCGGACTACTAGGAGCCAAATCAGGACCTCAGAACACATTTGTCTGCAAGAAAGACGTACAACTGCATATTAAGCCTTTTCTCTCTTTTATTCTCCCAATTCTGATATGTCCTCTTCTTCCATACCCTGTCCGTAGTATTACCTCCTTGCTATTGCTTCTCTTCCATACACAGCTACATCCAAATTTAGTCTTTAACACTCCCAGCAACAGCAGTCCGTTTCTTAAAACAGTATTCATTTGACCATGACCAAACACAGTGACCATAAGCTTTATCTGAAAAAAAGAAAAAAAAGCAAACAACTTACAATACGTAAACAAGTATGTGTTGATAACCTAGACTTCTTCAGTGAAGACAAACAAGTATACAGTCGAACAAATCGTAGGTAGCAGACGGTTAGGATATCTGATCAATAAAATGAAGCTGCTATATTTTAACGTCTTGCGAGCTCTCTCTCTCTCTCTCTCTCTCTCTCTCTCTCTCTCTCTCTCTCTCTCTCTCTCTCTGTGTGTGTGTCTGGTGTGTGTCTCTCTCTCTGGATTAACATAAACAAAAAGAAAACACGGTGCTATGGAAAAATAATGACAAGCGTATCTTAGAAAAAGGGAAAAATAGCAAAAACGTTCATACAGCCCACCAAGCTTTCCAACTTTAAACAAAAGAAGCAGTCAAGAGGCTTGGAAGGTGGTACGATGGCTCTTTGAAAGGCACAAAAAGGTGGGAGGGAACCAAGCAAATGGCAGAAGGAAGCCTGCAGACAATAGACCAGTGTGGGTTCCCTAGCAAGTAAAAGGGTCTGGTGTTTGCAGTTCATGTTAGTCCCGAAACGATATCAGCACCAGCACCGTGAATCAATGGATGCTAAAATCAACAAGCATACAAAGAAATGGCTAGGTATCCCACTAGGCCTCACTGACGTCGCACTCTATCGCCTCCAATCAAAACTGAAGCTTCCTTTAAAATCTGTCCTCGAAGGACACAAGTGCGTAAAGCAAGGTCACCAACCGTGCTTGAGGCACTCCAAAGACAGAGCTGTGAGATCAGTCTGGCCAAAGCTAAAGACTGGCAGAAAGTGGAAAGTCTGGGTGGCAGCTGAAGTGAGAAAGGAAAACGTCAAGACCAGGGAAATAACAGCCACACACAGACCAACAAACGGGCTAGAATCAACAGAAATGGAAAGGTGGTCAAAGCAAAAGAGAAAGCAAAGGGAGACATGGTAATCGAGGAGCTGAGGAAAGAGGAGGACGCAAAGAGAATCCAGAAAACAGTCTAGCAAGGCCAACACGGACATTGGACCACGAGGCAAAACGCACTGCAAGGAAGTCTCACCTAGAATGATATATGACACATGGAGCCTCCTAGATTCAGCTTCTTCCTCAGATCTCGATATGGCCTCCTCCCCTCAAATTCCAAACTGGTCAAATGGGGGAAATCAGATGACCCTACGTGGTCACTCTATCACGGCAGATAAACAGCGGAACGTGTCCCGAGTTCATGCACAACAGCGCTAACCCAGGGAGGCACGACCAAGTGCTCAAGGAGATCGCACATGCGGTTTATACTGCTGGAGGAACCTCTATGCCACCAGACGCAACAGCAATTAAGTTCTACACAGCAGGGGGCCACAAATCACGGTCTGGAACACCTGTGCTATCACAAGTATGGGATGCAGGGTTTACTGGATGGAGTAGACGACTGGCAATATACATTAGACCTTCTAGAACGGGAGGGCCATCCGGCGATCATCAGGGAGTGGCATGAGACCGGATATTGTTCTCCACTCAGGGTACGTAAAAGAAATTATTCCGATCGAATGACTAAGAGCTTTTGCTTGTGGTTGATAAAAAATCTTTTGAAACGGGTCTTAAAGCTCTTCTTAATTTATGATAAGTCAGGTCTTCACATGAATTTGAATAAAACAAGAGCAGTTTGAATTAGGAAGAATGAAATATAGTGAAGTCCATTACATGGAACATTTAGAAATTAATTGGAATCCTTCAAAATTTCGAATACTAGGCATCTGGTTTACTAGCGATTTGAGAGACTGTGTGGAAATAAATTGTGAAGAGAAGCTTGCTGACATCAAATACTTGTTTAAAAAGTTAATAAAACGTCAGATATACCCCCCCCCCCCCCCCCCCCCCCTTAGTAGAATCGCTATATTTAAATTTGTAATCCATTCCAAACTAATCCACCTCTGGCTGCTTTTGCCAAATCCACCAGATGTGTTTTTCCAATCATGCCAAAAAATTTGTTATACATGTGTGTAGAATGAGAAAACAGATGAAATCAGTCAAAACACGGCGCTTTAAAAAAAAAAAAAAGGAGACATTGATCTTCCTGCGTTAAGAGCTTTTGCTACATCTTGTCTCGGATCCGTGGAAATGGAAGATCAAAGCATAAATGGAAAAATACACTACTCAGAAACTTTACGCAATACTCTTTGATTAATATCATGGTCCAACGATTGTTTTATAATATGCAAAATGCAACCGATTCTGGGCAGACCTGTTTGAAGCTTATTAACATTGTTATTACAAATGTGTGCGAAACAATTCTGTTGAACTATTAGCTAAACCAATATGCTGCAATAAATATATTCAAGTCGGGAAAAGAATACATTTTGTCCAAAACATTTGAAAAAAAATGTTTGCTATCTAGCTCATTTTAATGATGATGGACAGTTTCTTTCACGCCGACGTTTGAAAGAAAAATATGATGTCAATACTGAATTTCTCACTTTCGCCGGGTACATGTCCGCAGGACTCGATTACATAAAGACACCTGGAATGAATGTCGAAAACAATACATACGTCAGTTCTCGTCTCTGTTATAAGAAATTGTTCACCACTTACAAAGGTTAAAAGATGTACTATGATGTAATGGTCGATAACAACCTGAGAGCTGTGTGGGATTTGAAGCCGTCTCAAACCCATGATTGGGACTGATGTTTCCTGCCTGTTCATAAAATGCTGGATATAAAGATCAGTTGGTTTCAACTAACAATATTACACAGATGCATAGGAAAAAATATAGTTTCAAAAGAAATTGGAGTCGTTAACAATGGTAGGTGCAGCTTTAGTGGGCTGCGTAAGGATAGTGTTGACCATATGTTTTGGAGATTTTCTTATGCTCAGCATTTCTGGGACACGTTTACTAAGTTTATAACAGACAAATGAATCAATTCCCAGAATACAACTCTAACAGAATCACTTGTTCTTTTAGGATATGATGTAACATCGTTATTGACTGTACTTTCTACTTCCTTATTCTCGTGGCAAAACAATATTTGCATACATGTAAACTGAAAAGACAGCTTTCCACACGTAAAAGGTTTCCTGAAAATATTAGAATCTCTATACTAAACTAAAAAAAAACATAATGCGTATATAACATTACATATCTAATGCTTGATATATGGATCATTTGTCTCCTCTGTTGAGTGACCTAATCGACTTCTTTGCAACCATAGCGCAATTGCTGGTACTCTTAAACATAACGCGTTCATACTTTTACATATCTATATCCCAGCGTCAACCAGGCCCGACAGATACAGACTGCTGCGGTGCTGGTCAGGAAATTTGAGCAGCACTCTCAGAGATGCATCTTTTAAGTAGAAGAAGAAACTCGACTGTGTGGTCCCAGTCTTCCAAACTGATACTGTAGCAAACTCAACTCTGGGTAGGAGCCAGTCGGAGCAGAAAAGTCCCACATGACTCTGATGGGAACCGAACCTACGACCTCATAGCCAGCGGTCCGCAACACTGACCACTTTGCGATGGCAGCTGGTAGAAAAGTGTATTTTCAGCAAATACTGAGAAGACTGCCATTTAAATCTAGATCTTATTTTGGCCCTCTGCATCGTAAAAAAAACACTTATTCAGGAAATACATCAGTGCCATGGAGAGCAGGTCCCAAGGGCGATCAGCTTTATTGTCGTCGTGAGGCTTTCTAGACTCTTTATCTGAAAAGTGTGCATAATTTTAATATGACACCTCACGTAGAAATATCTCTGTCGTCGAAACATCTACAACTCGTGCTGGACACAAGATAGTTACAGCTCCTGGTTTCCGTTTTCACCAGAGTGCATCAAGAATGCAGCATCTGTACTCAACTGCTCACTAAAAGGAATTAAAAAAACAGAGTGATAGCCTTGTCTTCCCAAGAACAATTCTGTCATAATGGTCAGCTGACTGAACGTAAAAACGTAGTCGTCCTGAATGTATTTGTATCATCCAGTAATATACTTTTTCGGAATTGGAAGCTTTGAATCCGTGTAGGGAACCCGATTTTTGCCGATCTTTTATCAAATTATCATGTAATGAAATTCTTTTTGTGTTACGCATGGAACCTATTTATGTGTTATCTCCTGTTACGTTCTCTTTGTTAAAGATGAGTTTTAAGAATTATTTCTTGCAATACTTTGTTAGTGCGTACGTATAAAGAACAAAAATGCGATGGTTTTTAATAATTGCATAACACGCTATGTTGAGGTTGTTGATTGTGACTCCTCAGGGTATGCACTAATAATGTAATGAAATTACTTTCAAGTTTACGCACGAAATCTTTTTGTGTTATATTTTGTTACATTATTTTTGTTCAAGATGAATAAAAAAAGAACATTGCAATTCTTTGTTCAGTGTGTAGCTATGAAGAAAAAGTGTGATGAGCTTTACGACTGCGTTTCACGCTACGACGAGCAGTCTTGTGACCCCACAGGCTATGCATTAAATGAAATTAACCCCCCAGCTGTGATCAACTTTGACAGGCCTGGAGGTTTCACCGTTAACCCAATCCAAAACAACAGCATGAAATGCCCAGATACTCATTTTCAGTGTCATGACGATGGTTATTGTCTCCCTGTCTATGTCAGATGCAATGACATGATGGACTGTCCGGATCATGAGGATGAAGCTGACTGTAGGAATTACGAGACGTGCCCAGTTTTTTTTCGATGTCGTGACACTCGCAAAACAATCTGTGTGCACGTGAATCACCTGTGTGATGGTCTGCCACACAATGCCCACTGCATGATGATGAACTGATGTGTCACAACACTTGTCCTCCATCATGTGTCTGCTACGGTTTTGCCTTCTCCTGCAACAGCACTTTTCTTACCAGCTCTTTCCCTCAGCTTCGTTACCTGGAAGCTTCGGGTAGTGGAATGCATTTAAATGACGCCATTCATAACATTTTGCTGATTCATCTGGGGGTTGAGGCATGCGGATTAATGAACTTAACAGAAGTCGTATTACCAAATATTCACAGTATGGATCTTAGTAACAATCTCATTCTTTCTATCAACTTCAGCCACTTTGCTGGAATGCCTCAACTTCGAAGATTGGATCTGGCAGGTAATCCTATGACTGGTGTTATTTATGTCCATAATTGGTATACACAATCATCTCTGGTGGTCTTCAACATGTCCCATGTTCAAGCACATTCTCTGAACATAAGCACATTGTCAGCTTTTTTATGCCAAACTTACACATTCTTGATTTATCTTGGAATAAGATAAAAGTACTGTTGGGAAAAGACTTGTTTCACAATATAAGGAATTTCATTTTGCAGGGTTGTCCTATATTTGATTTTACTCCAACATTCATGAAGCAGATGACGAACCTAATGTATATTTCTGCAGATAACTATAATTGTGTTGTTCTGTTGTGTTACCAGACAATTTCCGAGGCCAATGTGTGTGGCTCCTTCTGATGAAATCTCATCATGTGATAACTTGTTAAAATCTACGGCCTATCGTTGTGTACTTGTAGTTTTTGCGGTGCTCGCAATTCTGGGAAAACTTTTTGGTGGCTTTGTCTATCGACTCTCTTTTTTGTCGGAAAGCTCCAAGACTGTTTTGCAATATTTGTTCTTCAGCTGTGTACATCTGACTTTTTGATGGGAAGCTATTTGGTCTTTATCGGGATAGCAGATCAGATTTATGCAGGTACTTACATATGGAATGAAACAAAATGGAAAAAGAGTGCAGCTTGTAACATTGCAGGCTTCTTATCCTTGCTTTCGTCTGAAGTATCAGCATTGTTAATCTGCTTAATCACAATGGATCGATTCCTTGTGCTCCGTTTTTTCCTTTCAGTCATATCAGGTTTGGAGTCAGATCCGCTCACATGGCCGGTGCCATCATATGGGGACTGGGGTTTACGCTGGCAACGGTGCCTCTGCTCCCTGTAACATCACACTGGGAGTTTTACCACCAGACAGGTATTTGCATTCCACTGCCTGTCACCAGAGCAGAATTTCCTGGTCATATTTACTCATTCAGTATCATGATTGTCTGTAACCTAATCCTTTTCCTCATGATCGGGATGGGTCAGTTTCTTATCTACAGGTCGGTGAGGGGTAATTCTATGTCTAAACAGCTGACAAAGAGCACAGAAGGAATCACAGAAACTGCACAGTCCAAGGAGGCAGCCGCTGCTAGGCATCTTCTATTTGTTGCCGTGTCCGATTTCCTGTGCTGGTTCCCTATTGGTCTGTCTGGAGTCCTGGCTGCCACTGGTATCGCCATTCCAGGGAGGTCAACGTCGGGATGGCCATTTTTGTGTTGCCATTTAATTCTGCACTCAACCCGTTCCTCTACACTTTGAACATAGTCCTGGAGAAACAACGTAAGGCGAAAGAGCTCCGTTTTCAGAAACTGTTACATGCTCAGCTAAAGAGTTGACATGTGATGTTTACTTGAACAAAATAGATAAAAACCTGGTTAACAGTGACATTGAAACAATGTATCTGAATAACACGCTCAATGAAGTAAAAAAAACAACAACAACAACAACAAAAACCGATGTATTATGCCAGTGTCACAATTTCTTCTTCTTCTTCTTCATCATCATCATCATCATCATCATCATCATCTTCTTCTTTCTTCTTCTTCTGTGTCTTTCTGTCTGATTTATAATATTCCTCGTTACTGAGATGAACGACAATGTCTACAACACATATCCAAACAGCGCTACCTGCTGTACTAGCACAGTTTGTAAGTGGTAAAATAT
>JADBJO010003391.1:167500-173238 GCA_016801955.1 Conus betulinus
GGATAGATCCGTCTTGAGCTTGCATCTCCAGAAACCTCTCCCTCTCTCTTCGCTTATTGATGTCCAGATTTTTCATAGCTCGAATGACTGTGCAGCGGAGGTCGGTCAACTGGTGACTGGGCCATTGAACATGTTTGGCAACCAAAGTGTCCTTCTTGTGCCTATGTCATACCTGTGGGTATAGAAACGCTCCACCAGGGTATTGCCAGTCTCCCCAACATACTGCACATCATGACACGCTGCACAGTCAATCAAGTACACCAGATTGTTGGAAGTGCAGCAGACCACATCTCTCTGATTTAAAAGTTTGACCCGTCCTGACGCTGGTGAAGTTGGGTGATTCCTGCAGATGTTCTTGCAGATGATACACCATCGTTTGTCACATTTGTGGCAGCCTGTTGCATCTTCATGTGCATCAACACCTCGATCGCCTTTACCAGTCTGAGGTACATCAGGGGGCAAGCATGAAGGCATCAGCAGTTTGCGGAGGTTAGAACAGTTTCTTTCCCCCACGATTGGAGGAAATGGAACAGCCTTGGTCATCCTCCTGCTTGTATGGAGGACCTTCATGTATGTCTTGAGCCACTGGCCAAGTGGAGGATTCGAAGGGTTATGGGTGATGATGAACGGCACTCTCTCTGCATTGTTCTTTCTTTCTGCTCACATAGTTGAGAGCGTCACTCCTGGAGATAACTTTCACCTTCTCAATGGATGCCTCCACAAGCGTTGCTGGATAGCCCCTCTTGATCAATCTTTGCTGTAGTTCTTTGCTTCTCTGCTGGAACTTGTCGTCCTCAGAACAAACGCGGCGTATACGTAGGCACTGTCCGTATGGTACCCCCCTCATGCAGTGTCGTGGGTGACATGAGTTGAACGGCAAGTACATGTGCGCATCAGTTTCTTTGGTGTGCAGGTCGGTGGTGATCTGACCGTTTTCGATGCTGATGCTGACATCCAGGTAAGGGATAGCCACTGTTCCATAATTGGCGGTGAACTTGATCGTTGGATGCTGCATGTTTAGCCAGGTCAGAAACTCCTTCAAGTTCTGCTCACCCTGCATCCACAACATGATGATGTCATCGATGTATCTACGCCACATGGCGAGATCAATGTGCCATGGAGACTGTGCCAAGATCCTCTTCTCCCAACCAGCCCATGAATACATTGGCAATCGATGGTGCCATAGGCGTGCCCATCGCTGTTCCGTGTATTTGTCGGTAGAGCTCTCCGTCAAAGTTGAAGACATTGTTAGACAGGATGTGATTTACAATGTCCAGTAGTTTGGTGGTACTGGGGATCTTGTCTGTGAACACGACCAAACTCACTCATCATTTTTGCCAGGGATTCGCCAACTTCATGATGAGGAATGTTGGTATAAAGTCCTACCACATCTACAGTGACAATCAGGGTGCCCTCAGGCAAAGGTCCACTCGTGGTTTTCCAGTCTTCCAGAATTTGAAGGGAATGTGTAGTATCCTTCACGTATGATGGTAAAGCACGGACTACAGGCTGAAGCCAAAAGTCTATCAGTTTTGACAGATTCTCAGTAGGTCCATTGACTCCAGAGATGATAGGTCTTCCAGGCGGATTCTGGCGGTCTTTATGAACCTTGGGTAGGTGATAGAACTGGTGAGTCCTGACTGCGTTGACATCTACAATCTTGCCCCATTTGTAGCAGTTCTCATCAATGACTTTGGCATCACGTAGATCTGCGAAGTGTTCGTTGGAGTCCTGTGCAATTTGGACTGAAGTGTCTTGCTGCAGCTTTTCATAATGTGCAGTATTTTTCAACTGGTGGTGCGCCTCAGCTTTGTACTGATCAAAGTCCTGTACTACTACTGCTCCCCCCTTATCAGCAGGTGTAATTCTCACCTTTCTACTCTGAACCAGCTTCTTCAGTTCTTTGATGGCCCTGCACTCATCCTTGCTGAGGTTTCGATGTTTTAGGTGGTTGGGTATGTGGTTGTCCACCAGTGTTTCAATGGTGTTACAGTACGCTTCAAGGGCGTTGTCCCTGCCAGTAGGTGGTTGCCAGTAGGTCTTTTTGTAGAACTTCAAAGTAGCTGGCAATCTTGCAGGGGCGTCTTCATCATAGAACAACTCCTTCAGGCGTAGTCGCCTTATCCCCTCCTTCATGTCATCCGACAGTTGTCGTTCATCGTACGATGCTGGCGTGGGGCAGAACTTGGGGCCATAGGAGAGAACCTTGCGTTGTTCATCTGATAGAGTCACAGATGATATGTTGATAACATGACCCGGTTCAGGGTTAATGACGTGTCTTCGTCGAAATCGGCGATTCCGTTTACGCGCCCCTAGATGGCTGAGGGGCATGCTGACCCTGTGACTGCACTGGTGCAGCAGAGACTGTTGTTTTGGTAGCGTCTAACTGTGTTTTGTGCTCACTCTCAAAGTGGTTAGGTGTTGCCGTGGAAGTCCGATTGTGTACTGATACAGGAGAGGTCGGCTTGCTGACATTTTCTGTCGTTCTGGTAGCGTCTAACTGTGTTTTGCACTCACTGTCAGTCTGGTTGGGTGTTCAATGAAAGCCCGATTGTGTACTGGTGCAGGAGAGATCGGCATACTGATGTTTTCTGGCTGCGTGTTGTGCCTACTACAGTCCGTTTTTCAGGGCTGACGGCAGCATGCTGGGCCCTGTGTGGTGACAGGCCCCTGCTGTTTTCAAGCTGTCTTAGTTTGTTCATTCGATGATTGTTTCACAGATAGCTTTACATAACAAAATCGCAAAGTTGCAAAGCTCCGCTGTCTTTACTTGGCCGGTTTCTCTCACATATAGTTTAAAAACATCATCTCTAAGCTCGAAAAAAAAAATTTTAAAAAAAAAGAAAAAAAAGGGGGCAACAACTCTAGGATGACAATGCACTTTAAAGCACATGGTTCTACCCAAAATTGTCACACTTTGATGTATGCAAACACGGAAAAAAAATTCAGTTTTGAAGGTCATACAAAGAATGCTAATACTTTGGTAATTTTCAAATAAGAGAAATAATGTTTGGAGCTTCATTTCATATGAAATTTATTTAGCCTATACTTTAATGAATCTTTCTTTAACTTGAAAATATGATGAGAATCAGTGCTTCCTGAACTTGTCACAGGGAATGATAGCCACTTCTACTTGTTGATCACAAGTTGAATCAGAATTGTAGAATATGGTAGTCTGCGTAGACCAGTTTGAAGAAAATTACACACAAAAAAATGGGAGACAGGTATGTAATTTGAATTTTTGGCATGCTCGTTGTCTATATCTACCCGATTTTTCGCACAGATAGCTTAGACCAGTATCATCTCAAAGCTTCTTTGTCTTTATTTGCCTGGCCTGTCTCACAGGTAGCGTAAAGCAGCAAAATCTCACCGCTCCTTTGTCTTTATTTTTCCGGATTGCCTCACAGATAGCTTTACACAACAAAACCGCAAAGCTCCTTCATCTTGATTTGGCAGGTTTGTCTCACATATAGTTTAAAACATCATCTCTAAGCTCACCAACAGAAAAGCAAACACAGACAACAACTTAATAATGATGCAGAAAACAACTTAATAATGATGCACACTTTTCACTGTTTTGTTCCCAACTTCCCCCTGCTGTCTCCTCCCTTTTGTTCTTTTTGAGTCGACCTCCCCCAGTCCTAAGGCTTCATACTGTGCCGAGGGATGAATGGCTGTTGGGTTAAACAGTCTCGGACTGTATGCAGTCTGGCCTAGGGCGACACCAGGCTGACGGACTTCATATGTGCAGGCGGTTCTCTACATGTGTATGGACATCCATTGCCCTTCCCTGATACGAGACTCTGTCAGGGCGACCGCCTATTACCCTCAACACTAAGAATACCTTCTTATGGGTTCTCAAAGTACTGGTAGGAACACAACAAAAGCTGAAAGGCTACCCAAGAAATATTTCAGTACTTGTACTGAAACTGCTGCAGTGTCAGAAAGAGGATCTTAATAATTAAAAAAAACAAAACCAAACCAAACAAAACAAACAAACAAACAACAAAAAACCACTAGCATGTCACTTTGATGTTCTGTGTCTACGAGAAACTAGAAGTGCCACCCACAGACCATATCAATGGATGACTTTATAAACATTTAAAAGCATAATGGACCGAGGACTAACTATGATAACAAAAAGGAAAAAAAAACTTGAAAAACAAACTGTCCAGGACAGACATAAAATGGTGGCAGCAGCATATGTGGAGTAATGGATGTGAAGCTTGGAAGACCGGATAATAATCAGAAAAGCCTTGTACTCGGTGCATACACATCAAGAACGGATTGGACCTTTCTGGAGAAGATAAAGCATAAATTTGCAGACTCTGTTTTACTATGTGGGGATCTTAATGCACGCTCAAATTGTGCGATCAATATGGTACCAAATCTCAAGGAATTGCGCTTGGAAGTGATGTTGGACAAAAAAAAAACAAAAAAAAAACCTTCAAAAAAAAAATGCTTCTAAATCATCAATCCCCCAACACATACAGGGGGGCAGGGTGACACTGACAGTGTCATTTACTTTGCACTCATTGGACCAAAATTCACAGCAGGCACGAGGTAGAAAGAACTTCATCATGGAAATGACAATTTCCCTGTTGTATTCAGTTTACAGAAACTGTTAAAAATTACACAAACGAAACAAAGGATCCTTTTCAATACAACAACAATGGAGGAGATATCATAGGAACGTTAATGAGTAGAAGAGATGCAAAAGAAACTAGATTACTACCAAACAAATCGTTCAACCCCTTTGGTAGAATATAGACACGGAAACAGCCTGGAAAGAGAAACACAAGGCTATAAGAATTTGGCATAGAGAAAGAAGAACATCTTGTCCTGATCTAGCTATTAAAACACAGACATGAATCAGAAAACTGAACAATTCGAAAGAGTAGTTGAAGAAGCAAACGAAAGCAAGTGGAAAACAATTTTGTCTATCACTCAATCATGATACAACACTGACTCAGTTCGGGCACTTTTAAAATCGCATGGAAGGAAAACACAAACAAACGCAACCCCAGATATCTTAGACGCTGGTGGAATCACGAAACTCGAGCCGAATTGTAGAAAGCGTCCACTCTAACTTAACCGTTTCATAGAACAGAGTGATCAAAGAATTTTGGAAAAAGAAGAAATGTTTGACCAAGTTAAACCAATACTTTTGCTCAGACTTGCATTGATAATGAAATTACAGCATCTGCACTGGATGACGCAATAGCTAGATGCACTAAGGATACTGCTCCAGGTCCAGACAAGTATGGTAAGTAGAGATCAAAGAGATTTCAGAAGAGTAGATAGCCCAACTATTCAGTCTCTAGCAGGAGGGTTTTGATAAAGGCTATGTCCCAGAAAGACTGGACGTACAGCTACCTGAAAACTTTGACCAAAACCGGGAAAAGATCATCATCAGCTGAATGGCTATCGCATACTCACCATGCAAAATATAGCAAGAAACTCATGAACGTATCATTAAAAAAGTCGCAAGAGATCTTGAAAGTCGATAAATCCTCCCATCAAAATCATGGAGGCTACAGAACATGTAAAAGTACATGGAAAATGCAGCCGCTTTTGCCTACGAAGTATACGAAGGATTCCAAAGAAGGTAAGAAACACTGGCTGTTGCAATAGATTTGGAAAACGCATGCAACTAAGTCCAGTTCTCGCTTCTCATGGGACTGCTCCTTGCCAATGGAGTCAGCAAGAAACTTACAATAATAGACAGCAGCGACACT
>JADBJO010003391.1:173538-178538 GCA_016801955.1 Conus betulinus
TCAGGACAAATAACCTCACAGTTCCCTTCAGTGGAATACCAATTAAAATCAACTAACAACCTACGCTATTTGGGTGTGGGCTCTGACAGAATGCTAACATTTAGAAAGTATGTTGCGAATATTTTTCTTAAATGCAAACAGGCCCATATGCCATGAAAACAATGGCAGCTAAAGGCATGGAACAGGCCATCTCTACCGACTGCATCACGCACGTGTACACAATATGATTGATTATGGATTAGAGCTTACACCACCACCCAACAGCAATCTTCTTCTCAAATTAGAAAGAATTCAAAATGAAGCAATGAGATTGATCCCGGGAACCACGAAGGGCACGCCAGTTGAAACTATGCGATAACTGCTCGACCTTCCCTCAATGCAGACAAAACACAAGCTAGAACAGGTAAAGGCATGTGTCAGAGCACTTGAAAATCCGCAAAACCCACTTCAAGTGGCGGTCAAGGAAACAAAAGGCACTCGGCGAGGACGGGGGAAATCATGGATGGGACAGGCAGAAGACAGTATACAGCTTGTATACAGTATACAGCCAGTTAGCAGAACTCAAGGAAATGAAGGAATGAGAAAAGTATCCAGATCATTTGAAACACCTCTGCCACATTGCCATCACCTAAGAACTTGAACAAAATGGTCAAGAATGGCCAGAAAGCAAAACCAACGCAGAAATTCAGATAGATAGAAGACACTTGAACAAAAGATGATATTGTAATATTTCATTGACAGTTCTGTCACCAATGGTAAGTCAGGCTGGGGATACACAGTGAAGGAAAATGGCCAAACTATCCAGGATTAATTGTAAGGCCACCGGCCTGTATACAATGGATACACGTTCTCCTGAGTGAATCAAAGCAAATAACGTAAGGACAACACGCCAGAATAAGTATCATCAAAATCAAACTAAAGTCAAGGGAGTTACATTGGCATGTGAAATTAAGCAGACAAAAAACCTTAAGACAGCAATACAATTACAAGAGTGCAGCTTTACTTCTCATTTAAATGCGTATATCTAGTCTTAAATGCATAGAATATATACATTGCTAAATTTCTTAAGAGCATGACGTCTTCAGATTGTAGCATTCGAGCTAAGCATTCTTCATTAATGGATGTATGTTGGTAATACTTTAACAAATATTTTTTCTCTTAGAAATGCATATGTTTGACATTCTAACAAAAAATGAAGCTCACTTTCTATCCTATTACAAAACGGGCATTTCTTTGATTTTTCATTATATCTATTATTTATATTCAGATCACACATTCCAAGTCTTAATCTAGTTAAAGCATAACGAAATTTACTAATAGTGATAACTGACAGGTACTTTTCTGATTGGAAGGATGATTTGAAAGACATATATGTGCTAAACCGTTCACTTTGAGAAAGTTTTGAATGCCAATCTTGCATGTAGCAATCGATCATTCTCTGCTTTAATTCTTTAAGAAAAATAGTTTCATTCCCAACCCCTCCATTGATCCAAACATCTGAAAAACAAAAGTATCAAGACATGTTTTAACAGATATAGACAGTTTATGACAATTAGAGTGCCCATGAGTAAATTCGGGAATCTTATTCAAGATCATGAGATGTGCCTGTTTAGGAAATCTATGGATAGACATACTTTGGAGTTTAAACCAATATTTTATTGACTTTATAGCAGTGTCAATATACAAAGGGTACCGGCCTGTTTCTCCATATATCATTGTGTTTGGACTTTTGCGACTAACACCTAACAAGCGCTTACATGCAAACAAATGAACAGATTCAATCGACTGAAATTTAGTTAATCCCCAGAGCTCCCCTGCGTACAATAACATTGGTTTTATTTGTCATCAAAAAGTTTGAAAAATATTGACAAATCCATGCTTCCTAGAGCCCACATTGTTTTGAAAATTTCTGCAACTTTATGTTTTTGCTTCGTCTAACGTATTCATCTAATGCAATATCAAAACCCTATTCTAGTGCTAAGAGTAAAACCAAGATATTTGTATCTATTACTACTTTCACTTCTCTCCCTTTATAGTGCCAACATTCAGTTTTAGACAAATGACCCCCTTTTCTGAAAACAATGATTTTAGTTTTATCTAGGTTCACTGTTAGATTTAGGATGTCAGATGCTTTCTGTAAATTGTCTAACTGATTTTGGAGCCCACTGGGTGTAGAAGAAAAACAAAACAATGTCATCAGCGAATAATAAAAGGAATATTTCTTGTAATCCGGGTAAAAACTGAAATCCATGTTTACCGTTCTTTGTTACATTTTCAGCTACCTCAGTAGTAATTAATAAAGAAAACAATAAAGGTGACATTAAACAGCCTTGTTTCAGTCCCGAGGGGCACACAAAGAAATCTGACACTTCTGGGCCCCAACGAACACAACTCTGGACAGAACTATACATGCCTTTTAACATTCTGATCATTTTTGAGGAAGCTTGAACCTTTTGGAGTATTTTCCAAAGCATGTCTCTGTCTACTGTGTCAAAGGCTTTTTGGTAGTCTATAAAAGCTACGCTACGTAACATTTTCTACTTTTATGTCCAAACAAATAAGACTTTATCATTGAAACGAGTGTAAATATATGTCTACAGTAGAGTATTGTTTTTGCGAAAGCCAGCCTGTTCTTCACTTATTTTGCCTTCTTTTTCTGCCCATTTATACAATCTCTCGTTCAATACTGATGTAAAGACCTTACTAACTACACTAAGTAAAAGAAATGCCTCTATAATTTTCAGGATTAAGAGCATCGCCTTTCTTAAGTAGGAATAATAACTGATTTGGTCCATAATACTGGGAAATAACCATTCTTGTATATTTGATTAAATACTTTTGTCAGAAAGGGTGTTATAATGGGCTGGGCTGTTTTCAAATATTCAGCGCAGATATCATCTAATCCCGAAGCTTTATTTAATTTCAGTTTCCTTATTGCCTGGTGCACTTCACTGTCTGTTATCTCATCATCTAAATCGGGAATATAATCGTTTTCTTTGTGCTGGCTTCCGTCCTGCTCTATAGCTGAGTCGGCACGTGTCAACTCGCGATCTCCCGGTGAAAAAAAAAAAATCGTTTCAAAGTGTGCTTTCCACGTGCCAATTGAGATAGAGGGGGCCGATCCATTTTTTTTTCTTTTAATGCTACGTACAGTTGACCAAAACTTATTAGAATCGTTTTTATTTCGAATTAAAGTTTCAAATACATCTTTTCTGTAACTTATTCGCTTCTGCCTTAGAGTGTCTTGATAATCCGACCTTTTCCGTAAGTATGCACACTGATCCGTTGCGCGCTGAGTGCGTGTGCACTGAGCAAGCGCTCTACCGGCCACCCTCTTCTTATGTAAACAAACCGAGTCAAACCATTTCTTAGCTTGCCGCGCGCGTGCTGAAGGCCAGATCGTCTGTTGCATACATTGCCCAGCTTTTAATAGAAGGCCCGTGAATTTTTTCAACAGCCGAGTCAATATCACATTCAACAACATTCCTACTGTCATTTAGAATCATCGTAGCTTCTTCTGATCTTAGGAAATCCAAAAAGATATTAGCTTTGGTTCCATCCCACTTTATTTTTTGAAAAGGCTCTCGATTAATTTCTGCATTCGATTTCTCATTATATTTAGTATTTAGATATAGCACGACAGGCATATGCGGGGATTCAACCCTATTTTCGACGTTAAATCGAATAACTTCTGACAGTAAATCCACAGAGCACACAACAAAAAATCAATCACGCTATTTCCGCGTTCAGATAAAAAAAAGTAAAATGACCTTTTTTGTCTCCTTCACACAAACCATTTAAAGGCGTCAACCTAAACATAGAACATAAATCATCAATCAGGGCTTTTCCAAAACAATTAACAACATTATCCATAGTATTTCTCACATAGCATTCCCCACTCTCTTGCACACTCTCCTCATCCATTTCAGTGGTCTCTAAACTCCATCACACCAATCCTGGCATTGAATCACCAGCGACTACAAGATAATCGTCTGCTCTTCTTTCATATCTCTCTAAAATAAATTGCTCTAAATTTTCAAGATTGTTTTTAAATTCCTTTTTTTTGTTTGTATATTCACTATTCACAGGATGATTGTAAATGCCAACAAACAGTACGTCTTTGTCAAAAGTGAAGATTTTTTTTTACACACTCTGACACAAACAATGTTATCCAGCCCAGTTTCTACAATCTGAATGCAGTGTTCTAGTGATTTCTTTATTAGTAACACACAGTACCTCCTGATCTTCGGCCCATTTTTGACAACTTGAGACCAGGACTATGCACAACAATAAAGTTTTTTGAAGTGAATGAAAAGAAAAATCAAAATCCGGAAATGTATAGTTTTCAAGAAGACACATAATATCAAAAGAAGTAATGTAATTAATACAGTCTGGATCTGTTAATTTAGAAATAAGCCCATCAACATTCCATGAAATGCAAGAAAGAGAATCACGTTTTATTTTATCATCGTTACGTGTATTACGTGTACGTGTGAGCGTGTGTGTTTGCATTGTCAGTGAAAGAATGTGGACCCGGGCCTCGGCCTAATCTTCATTTCTTTCTGTTTCGCGAGGAGGAAGAACGAGAAGCACGTGTTTTTACTGCCCCATGCGTCCCGCAGGTTGGATTGCCGTTCATTCCCTTTCTGTCCTTTATCCTGTCAACAGAGGGGTTTCCCCTTCTACCTCGCTTTCTAAGACCCAGTCAGCGACTGACAAAGGGGATTCCCCCAATGTCACATCGCGCTCCCAGTCTCCCCCACCCCCTCCCCACTCCCTTCCACCCCCTACCAGTGATAAAGATCTGAAAATCATGAGAGGAAGTGGCTACACATTCAGACTTAAGGGAAGAACAAGAAGCACCATCAACCAACCAAACATTGGAATAATCTCAAGACAACACTGCGAAGACTCCTAGAGATTGGCGCAAATTCATACTGGGCATTTCCAATATCAGACATAAATGTTCAAACACATGTCAACTGAGATAAGTCTTTGAA
>JADBJO010003391.1:181038-183538 GCA_016801955.1 Conus betulinus
TAGGAGCAATTACAGATCCCTGTGGGATTCCCATTTGAAGAGACCTTTTATTAGAATAAGCAGTACCTATCTTTGTTTGGATTGATCAATCGCTAAGAAAAACTTTATAGTAATTGTATATGGAACCTGAGAGACCAACTGATCTCAGTTTGGTAAGTAACTTTGTATGCCAAACTTGATCGTAAGCTTTTCTTATGTCAAAAAAGGTGGCAAGTACATTTTTTCTTCTGGTGAACTGTTGTTTAACTTGTTTTGAAATTTTAACAAGATGGTCTATTGTTGATTTACCTTTTCTGAAGCCAGCCTGATTTATCAGTATTATACCGTTTTTTTTTCACAATGATGTACTAATCTTTTTTTAAATGTTCTTTTTCCATGAGTTTCCCTACATGCGAAGTCAGAGCAATTGGTCTATAACTGTTTTTTTTTTTTTTTTTTATCAGACTTTGGTTTCCCTTGTTTGGGAACAGGAACAATAATTGATTGTTTCCATAATGGCATGACGCCTTCTGCCCAGCACTGTTGAATAAATTTATGTAGAAAGATTAGAAGATTTTTTTTTTGTAAGTGTCTTATCATTTCACTAGAAATTGCATCTGGTCCTACTGAATTTTTATTCGTACTAAGGGACGCAATTACGTCATTTATTTCCACAATCGTAATGGGAGCATTCAAATAATGATTGCTTCATAACTGTTCTCAACTCTTCTGTCATTCTTTTCACTAACATCGACACTGTGTCAGTATGCTCTACCTTTTTTCAGACAGACTTTCTCCATGTTACCATGTTTTGCAAACATTTCTGCAAAAGCTTCGGCCTTATTGAATGTTGAAGGAAACTCATTGTTTTCCAGTTTAGTAGGATACTGAGGAAGAATTATTCCAGTTTTCATCTCTTTTACTTTTTTTTCAGGTTTTTCTGAAGATCTTTATGATCCGAAACATCCGATTTACAAAAAGTGGACCAGTGTAGCGTTTTTGCCTCTTCCATAATTCTGTTGCACCAGTTTTTTGCTCGTTTCATTTCGATGCGTTTTTCTATATTTGATTTATCTCTAAGATAACTTTTAAAATACTGATTTTTCGCTCGTTTTGCAGCTTCACAAAATGTATTCCACCGCACATTACCTGAACGCTTACTTGATTTCACTGGATTACATTTAGGAATCGAGATATTGGCAGCATACAATACTCTTTCAATAAATTTAGTGTATGATATATTTACATCTTTTGAAAAAGTTTCTTCAATGTCACATGCTAATAATATGTTTTCGAATTTGGTCCAGTCGGCTTTATCATATTTTGGAATTTTGTCTTTGATTGAATCTTGTAATATCAGTTTATCTTTTAAAGTAATAATAATTGGTAAATGATCACTACCAACCGAATCTTTGACTGTCATCCACTCACAACTGGGATCAATGGCAGGGGTATGAAGGAAAGGTCGATTGCTGTAGCTCTGTGGTGTGACACATCAGGGATTCTTGTGACACTTCCATCGTTTAACAAATACATTGATGAATCAACTATACTTTCTACGAAACGGTTGTGAACAGTCATTTTGCAATCTTTATCCCAAAAAGGGAAGTGGGCGTTGAAGTCGCCTGCGAATAACCATTTTTCATTTTGAGTATGTAAGGAACGTAACCATTCCGTATTTTGGTCATTTGGACCTTTTGGTAAGTAGGTTGAAACGATGTTTATTGTTAACGATCCATTGAACTTTACTTTTGCTGCACAGGCATGTATATCTGGTATTTCTTTTGAAAAGGGGGGGGGGGGGGGGGGGGGGGGGGGATATTTTCTATAGTCAAGTTTTTCTCGAATATATATATAGCAGTATTTATCTTCCCCTTTTTATCTTCTGTTTGATGTACGGGTGGATAATAGAAGTTATACAGTTTGGGTAGCTTATCTCTATTTAAACTGAGAGACTGCAATACTAAGATATGATATTCGTGAGTAGAGAGATGCTGTACAAGGAAATGTAGATTTGTTGACAATGATCTACAGTTCCACTGCATAATGACAATGTTTGATTGACCTTTCATTTTGAAAGTAGCACTTTCACGATGAATTGTAAGATATTAACATAGATAATAAAATGATAACAATATCAATAATAATTGGGGAAAAAATTGATACTAACTGAAGGTGAAAAGAACTTAAGTATGTATAGTAACTCTCTTGCTAATGGGTGTACTCTTGGCAAGTTTTCCACAATGTCCAACAAATGTACAAAGAAAGTTGAGAGTCACCATCTTGAATAAACACCGACCCCTGGATGATATCAGTATTTCTGCGAGGCGTATTCTCCAAGGCTGTAATGCCACTGTCTAGGTACGTAGTACCTGAAGCCTTGTTTAGCAACATGTCTCTGGCCTGGATAGATGCGAGTAGGCTCTTGACGAGGATACTGTCCTGAGTAACTGTATCTGGACTTGAATACAGCTCGGAAGTCTTTCTGACGGCTGATCTGCCTGTCAGGCAAAGTGTGTTT
>JADBJO010003391.1:188538-246896 GCA_016801955.1 Conus betulinus
TCTGAATCCTGTGACAACTCAGAGTACAAACATCAAAGTTTCGACACGACAGGACACGACAGACAAACCTGGTAAGTATCATACTAAGCCAGAGAACTCGTCAATCAGAATTTCTGCTTTAGCTGCATCTTTAGAAAACCCAGTAGTGACAGAATTTACTATTAATGGCTCAACAGGTCATTTCCTTGCTCAGTTCCATTTCTCTGGTGGAATCTGATAGAAAAGGACTGGTGGTGTCAATTTATAGTTCATGTACAACCTGATCAAGTTGTGCGTTTTCAAATAAACGAATGCACAAGCACAAGCAACGTATGGTTGGAATATTCAGAGTATTTAAGCGTCATCGAAGATAATGGAGTTTCGATAACATGCTTCAATTCCAAGAACTTACCTGTCGAATATAGCATGACAGACACTGTCTTGGTCAGTGTAAATGAGAATCCTGTCTCTTATAATCTGCATGGTAATGCGAAATACTGGACAAATACCTCTGTGTCTCTGTCTTTTTCTGGGGTTAACCGGTCTGAGAGACAGCATTTTGATCTGCAACGCATTGATTTGTCATCATCTGCTGGTGAGTAATTATAAATAATTGCTCACACACACACACACACACACACACACACACAAGGGAGAGTTTGACAGCAGAAGGTTTCCAGAGAAGAAACCCACTCAGACAAGTGTTTTTGGCCCTGAATTCTTTACGTTATAAGTTCATGACTCCCAGATGCCCTACTGCCATTTTTTTTAGCGTTTCGAACCCTCAAGTTTTGGATGAGTGGGCGTCTCAATGCTTGGCTTTTTAGATGAATGTCTCACCCCACCGCTAACAGGACAGCTATTCTAAGTTGAGAAATTTAAGCCTTATGAGGTTCGTTCCTCCTCGGCCAGATCCAGCTGGAACTCCTTTCAGCTGCCTGTGCCATCGCCGTCAGGTTCTGGTCCTCTTCTTACCCGAAATCCCGCGCTGTTTCATGAGGTCATAGGCTGATGAGCCTATAAATCCCCTGCTCCAATTTCTGTGGTGAGAACCTGGGCCTTTGTGCTGCTCGCCAGACTGGTATACTTTTCGGTCTTGTAGAGGTGTGCTTGCTCAAACAAGACTTCACATTTTGCTGATGATACACAGTTTTCCAATACTGGCGATAAAATGTCATTAACAATATAGACGTACTCAGGAGTTTTGATAAGGCCTCAGGATTAATATTGAACAGCAATAAAACGCAAGCAATATGGGAACATTCAATATGAACTCATGTAAAATAACATTTTGTCCTTACCTTACATGGCAAGGAATCCTGTTCAATTCAAATACACAGAATTTGGTTCACTCATGAGTTAGATGAATAGGAAACCATTCACTATGATGAAATTTTTTAGAAGGTAAAAGGTAATCTCGAACATGGTATAAAAGACGTATCACCGCATTAGGTAGAATGCTGGTTTGAAGTACCTTGTCTCATTTAAACGTAAACGTATTTGGGTTTTATTGACGTATCCACCAGACGCTTTACATAGAAACTCTAACAAGCGTGTTTTCAGTTTATTTGGACTGACAATCAAGATAAAATCAGTAGGAAGACTTCCGCTGAAACTTTAAAACAGGTTGGAACAAATACACTAGATACTTGAAAAAAAAAAGTATAATCGATTTCAAATATCATTGATCAAGCAACCGTTTGCATCAAATCATAAATGGAAGCGTGCTGCAACGCCAGTTCATTCTTTTCTCGAAAATCTTAAATGTTTTGAATCAGCATTTGGGACAAAATATCGCAATAAAAAAATCAGATGCATCAAAATATACAAGGATGTCTTGCCTTTGCTTATCACATAAAAACCCAAGTGAACTGCTTTTGGAGCCTATTTTTTTTTTTATGATAATAACAAATGGTGCTGTGATGATAAAGGGGAATAGATTACTAGAGAATAAAAAAGTATTTCTTAAAACATTTTTTTCCAAAGAACTTGGGGAATTCTTCACATAGGGCGAATTTCTAGCTGACCCTGGTCGTCATACTGATTTTGTTACCTGCAATGATTTGATATCATCAGCTCAACAGTTTTATTTGGAAATTTGAAATACAGCTATGTGATAACGACATTGATGATTGGAGTGCTTCAAGAACATTAAGCAAAATTACTAGTGTACATTGATATTTTTTAACAGTTTTTTTAGAACCCACAGAATCAGAGAGGTCAAGATGAAATGGCTATAAATAAAAATCGTGCACATGATTTTAGTTGCAACTATTATCTTAAATGCCGAGGATGTGACTGACACGACGAGACGTGTACAGTGAAATGATGCCAAGTGAACAAAAGTTTTGTATCTCTTTAGAAAACATCGTGTGTAGGAAATATTAAAATATTTTCAATATTTACTTTTCTCGTGATTTTGTGCTTTTAGGTATAAATGGACAAAAATTTACTTGCCCTGATGAAAATACTTGCCAAACAGCATATCTGCATACGTAAAATGGCAAAAACTTCTTTTTTAAATATGTGTATTTAAAAAAAAAAAAGAACTGTACTATGTGTGTAAAATAGAACTACATAATGCTAAAAGTAACAGTAATGTGTTCAAACACAATGATTGGATTCTTATATGCCTATGTGCTTTGGCATTGATTAAGAGCTCCGTGTCTTGTTTATATTATCGCAATATCTACATAGTAAAAATGATGATGTTCTTTGGCTACACTATTATGTTTTGTTTGTTTGTCTTCAAATTCTTCATTTGTGTGTTTTTTCATAAGGGAGAGCTTATTTCCCTTGCTTCTATATTGACAATACCACAATAATTTTCTTTTTACTGAAATGAATAAAAGCATTTTGGGAAGAAAAAGATCTTCCAGGGTCAGAATGCACATCAACCTGGGAGAGGTAAGGGAGGACACTGGGGACAATGTGGTTCTTATTACTGAAGGATGGGTTACCAACTTTTGAAATAAAAATCTAGATCTCCAGAGAACTACTTTGACTTGTGTGCAAAACTAGACTGGTGTGGAATAAACCTTAATGACCTGGAGGGACTTTGCAGGCAGAATAGTTTCATTTTTTATGACGACGAGAGAAACAAATCAAGAGCAGGCTATGAAGGGTAACTCTGTGACCTGTCTGCAGATACTGAATTTGACTACGGACACAAAATTTGACAGAGCACATCGACTTTACACCATATCTTAACCCAGTCACCATTTCCCTCCCACCCGTTTCCCCTAGCATCATCCCGTGTGTGTGTTTCACAACAAAAGAGAAAAATTCTGAACATGAAATGCTAACTTAAAGGGTTTAATGTGTTCATAGGATCCTTTTTCAGACGCGCGAGAAACCTCAGTCAGTGACTGCCTGAAAGTATTCAGGTGGGCCTGCAAGACAGTTACGATGATCTGATGTCGCCTGTCTGTTATCAATGATACAAACAATTTTCTCTGGGTCGTGAAGATAGCCTGACGGAGATGAAATTGGGTGTTGGGCAGTCTCTATCTTGTCCCTTTTGCGATTTTTGTGTCGGTGGGTATACACGCATAAATACTAAACCAGCATAATCCACCGTTACAGCCTAGTGTTACTGACAATGCTGCCATAGGTCCCTTTGTTGATGTATACATGAAATATCTAACAGCTTGTGAAGACACTTTATGCAGTGATCTACTTTGTGTTTTAAACTAGGGTGTGACATGGTTGTTTACCTGCACAAATGACAACCGAGCTTTTGATAATTCTTTACATAAAAGATACTTGTAATCAATTAAAATAATTTTCCTTTTTCCATTGTATTCTGAAAGGAATTAATTGTGACTTGTGTGAGATGGGCTCTATTGCATTGATTAGTTCTTTCGATTTCAAATGACTTTTAGAGTATTCCACAGAAGTCTTTTCTGGTGGATAATCAACATTTTCAGTTGTAAGAGTAGTATCCTGGGGGAATGAACAGATGGTTTGATTTGTTCTTTTAAATCTGGATTGATTTCATATCTTGAAATGTACATAACGAGTCCATTTTTGGTGCGTTAATTTTTAGCAAATCTATAAGAAATATTATTTGATGTTCCTTCCTAAGGCGTAACCATAGTATGTGCACTTAGCAAATGAAAACGGTCATGTATTGTTGGGAGACTAACTGCCTGCGTACTGACTCATTATGATCTATATGTTATAATGTGTGAGGATTTGGATAGACTAGGACGCTAACTCTTTTTCATAAGAAAACTGCGATGATTTGGTTTTAGATCTCCAGCCTAGAGTTAAAAGATGCTCTTGAGACAATTTAGCTCAAAAGACAATCAATTAGGCAGTTCTTGCAAATCATAAAAAAATATGTGCAGTGCTCTGGATTTATGCTGTGTGGATGATAAATGTCATAGTGATCACAGAGCTTGCAACATATAAAAGTCAGTCTATGGACGCAGTTTGAATTATTACTTTCAAACGTCTTGTGACTATTTCCTTTTTGTGTGATGTTTGTGATCTGAGAGTATATGAGCAAAGTGAATCAAAGCATATACGTGTCAAAGTTAACTTTAGTTTTTAAACAGATCAGCAAAGCAATATAGCGAACATAAAAGACCATATTAAAAAAAAAATCGGTGTAGAGAGATTTCCTGCTGTATACCACAGTAAGATACAGCGAGAGGAACGGTGGGGAAACGGGGAGCTACGCCAAATGCATGACTGATCTTGAAATTAAAATATATCAAATCCTTTTAAAGTATGTTTAAATTCTATGCGACACTAGTCACAAGAAATCAGAATTTGAAAACAAGGCCTAGTCGTACTCAAAACGACGTCATCTGTTACATGAACATACGTGTCTCTATGAATTATTTGAAAAGATCAAATTAAAAGCAGTTTTATTACATTATTTTAGATAAACCAGTCCCATTCATTTGAAGTCAGAAACATTCCTTAGATACAGTACATAAGCTTGCTATGTTTGCTATGAAAAGGTACACAAACAAACGTCACTATGTTGACACCTTGTTTAAATATTCTGAGGATTTTCCTAAAACAGATACATCCAATCTTGTAATGTTTTCACTAAAATAATAAGCTGGGAAAGCGCGATAAAAATAGATATATTTAATCGTCGCAATCATCAAAGAGGGAGTTCCTCTTGGTCAAAAGTTCAAACAATGTAAAGCTTCTTGTCCAGATGTCAGCATGGATGGCATTTACAGGTACGGACGAAAAACATATTCGATTTTGAATTTTGTTATCCTTCTGTAATGCTCATCTTAACAGAGGAATGTATCCAAAAAAGTGTCTAGAATCAGTCGTTCTTACTCTGCAAAGAAAAGTCACATCAATAATCTTAACAATTACCACGGTATATTTTCTTCGTGACGAAGCGAGTAAAATATGCAGTGCTGTCGTTAGTTGTAGATTACAGGAATAGGCAACAGAGTGAAATCATCTGGATGATATCAATCTGGATCTAAATGGACGTAATCTACAGATGTTTACATAGACAGCCTTTGAAAAAAGTTTTTTCCCCCTGCAAAACGTAGGCATATTAAACTGACTGAAGCCTTTGATTCTGTATGCAGATGTATCGAATGACCTATTCTATTAAATGTGGTGTACGTAGGAAGCTATTCCAATGTATAATCAATCGCTTAAAGCGTTATGTAACTAAACCTAGATGTGGGGGAACATATCAGATTTGATTTAGTTTACCAGTGGCGTGAAACAAGGTGATTTCTTCAGCACTATCCTGTTTTCTTTACTGAATCAAAACTAAAACTTGTTCTAATGGTATACATGGTGAAACTTTACATCAGACTTTCTACAAGTACTTGTTCACCTAGTCGCAGATGATGTAGACTTAGTTTCCAACACTGCTTCAAGACTTTGGAAGAAAAAAAATATTACTACATTAAGAACAAATGACTATTTAAGAATCAGAGGATAATCAAATAAAAAAAACAAACAACACCCAAAGCATTTTATAGAAGCGCTTTCGGTTTTAGCAAACCTTTCTCAGCTGACCATGGAAGTCGGCGTTAAAACTAGTTGACGTAATGTGTGTTTTTTTACGTCATTAATCCCCCCCCCACCCCCCTCATTACTGTATGATAAATAGTGATGCCTGGGTGAAGTCTCAATGTGTGGGATTAGTTGGTTTCACGTGAACAATCTGCCCTGGGAACTTTGCCCTTCGCCGAACCAACTAATCCCACACATTGAGACCAAAAGGATAGTTGGTCTTCAACTTGTGTCTCCACATCCTCTCTCTGTCTTTTTCTTTCTGTGTGTCTGTGGTCTTTATCAATCAGAGGATATTAGAAATATAGATTAAAAAAAGTTGGCATACTTGTCGTCAATGCATATATAAATCTAGGCTTTTATTAAAAAAAAAAGTTTGACACGTAAAGATCTTGCAAACACCGTATGCTTTATGCAGCATTTATCAAGATTGGGAAATCACTTGGTCTTTCTCTCTCATTTTTTCTGTTTTTTTTTTTTTTTTTTAATTGTAAAGAACAGTGTGGTTTTGAAGTGTGGAGATTTACAATAGGGTGTTACACAGAAAAAACAGGTTCATTTGCATGACCTTAAGAAATTCCTTATGTGTGTCATTACAAACGCCAACTAAGATAACATATGATGAGCAAAATAAAAACCCAATCTGTTTAAACTATTTGACTTACGCAATCCTCCTTTGCTTAAATTTTCAAGACTACTAAATCAAGACTGCAAACAAAAGCACTTATAATCTGTCGTATGATTAAGACGAAGGGGTCAAAATAAACTGGCGATAAATGTAAAACTAAAAATCACATAAACTTTGGTATAGGTATGCATTATTCAGTCAGGATGTAGGGGGCGTGATCGTATATTTTAATATATGATTTGGAAAAGATTCAAAGAATGCAGGTGGCAAGTTAGATACTAAAATTTAGGTTAACGACGAATTTTGGTCTCTATATGCGTTTAAGTATCCTGCACTGTATTTCAACATATGCATCCATGAAAACAGATTGAACTGTTTTTAAGGTTAGAGCACAGTAGACACACTGCGCTCTCAATAGCTAACATTAACAGCATATGGAGTAAACATATAAAATATAATTATTGTATACAATGAGTAAACAATTCAAAACAACGCCTTTACAGAGATCATGCAAACATGTACGAGTCTTGACACTGATGTCATTTTAGCACTCAATCAGACTCATATATGGAAGCCAATTTCTGCAAAACCCGGTGGGAATCATGCTGAGCAAATAGATATGTTTATCAGTTTTGAATATATATTTCAGTTTCCTTTTTTCTTGTTTTAATGTCATGGATGTATCCCGCATTTATAGGTAAAGTATTTTTCACAGACAAAATATCTTATCCAAAATGTCATTGTTTCATATTTTTGTCGTATATAAACAATGTCAAGTGTATTTCAAGATAATTCTTATATGGTGTTTACTTTTCTTCGTATGAATTTCTAGGTCTTTTCAAAAAATGTAGAATGAATTTACCCCGAAAATGAACAGAAATGTAAAAAACACCTTGGCAAGCTTTTAGATTTGTTATTTATGGTCTGTCGATCCGTTGCTATCGCTATAAACTTTGTGATAAACGTGATCTCATATGTCTTTTGATGTAGGTGCATGGGAAGATAGAAATCATTTGGTATTTTTGCTGTCCTGCCTCAGACAATTTTAGACACCTTGACAATCTTGGACACCTTATAATCGTCAGGAATATTAGAAACGTCTTCTTTCTTTCTGTTTTTTTTTTTTTCTTCCAGTTTTTCTAAATTGTGTAGCATAAATCATCTAGGAGTGATGATGACATCAAATATTTTGCCGTTGATTATACTATACATTTAAAACTCGATAGAATATGATGTTCTCAATTCTATAGTTTAAATTTCCCCCATAAAAGCCTTTTCTGTTTAATGATCGTCAAAATTAGTTGCGCCACCATTTGTGTTCCCAATCACTTTAAAATGGGCAATAGCCTCACTGGATACATCGCATGCGTCTGTATCAATCGCTCTTTGATATACCAAACATACATGCCTAAAATCATGTTTTCTAAGGAAAACATACACATCATGGACCAGAACTCCAACAGACATTTGAAACTGTTTAATGTTCACAGTTTGATGTATTCAGAATCTTTATTTTACAATCAGATTCCATTCATTCCCAAACAGGGGGTTAAAATAAAGCCTAGCACGATATCGTTACAATTGTCTGTAACATTCTGAAGAATGTATTTTTCTTTAAGTACATCACTCAATAGCATGACCGTATTTCCCTCCTAGTATTTCAATAGCATGACCGTATTTCCCTCCTAGCATAGGATGTAGATGACAATACAGTTGATCATTGAACTGGAAGGGCATTAAGGAGAGTACTGATCTTCAAGGTGGGATGGATTCTGGATCTGTTCCTTAAATAAGCTCAACTGAAAAAAAAAAAAAAACAACCTAAGGCTGCTCTTAAATGAACGAACTTCATCAAGTTCTTAGTCTCAACGATCTCGTCCCCATTCTCAACTGTGCAATCTTTTGGTCTGCGTTCCAAGATCGGCGAGGTTTGCAAAAAACTACGAAACTTGGTTTGTAGAGAACACACACCACACACACACACACACACACACACCACACACACACACACACAGAGGAAAACAAACATCGTTCAGCATGTTCTGGGAACTGTTTGGGTTCGTGCAAAAGGAAGAAACAAAATGAAAGGAAGAAACATAATGAAAGGTCTCCCAATAATGGAAGTGAGTTTGTGACAATTCCCTTGTGGATAAACTCAGTTTGTAACTGGTTGATCTAAATTTTCGTTCTCAATTTGTAAATGTACGTTGTTATTCGTGAAGCCAGAATATATAATTTCTTTGGAAAGACATAAGTGAACTTTCAGACAAAAAGATCGAAAAATGGATCTTACATTATTTTCAAAACAGTTGCAAGCACAGTAGGCCTGATATCATATACGTCAGTCAAGCACCAGAGGGCAGTATAGCAGGCGCGTTCCCTACCTTGAAAGATTTAAAAAAATACGCTTTCAAACCTCAGTCTTAATTCTTGGTAACTCTGCGAACTAGATCGTGGATCGTGAAGGGAGAAAGTATGGTTCCACGTTAATTCGTGATCTTGATTTGTGGACCAACGTTTACTCAATGAATAATGATCTTAAGGGAAGTCACATTACGTGAAGGCTTAAAAGAGTTACTGTCCTCGTACGTTTTGAATATTCTATGAAGTCATATTTGCTTATGGATAACTATCACTGTGTGGACAATAATTTCAGAGTGATTATGTTTGGTAAAAAGAAAAGGAAAAAATTGCTAAATGGATACTAAGTCAACTGCACTGATCCACAGCTAAGCTGAGTGGGTTCATCATGAGGCCCATTCCATGTTTGCACCAAGTCTGGTTAGCGCTGGGTGTGCAGCTTTGCATGATCTTGCTGACAAACACACAAACTAATATTAGAAAGGGCGCAGTGAAAACATAACCTTGACGTCCTTGATGGAGCTAATGAGCTGTAAGATTACATTGTTTTACCAGTTTTGAAGTGTTAAGTGAATAGTTGTTGTGCAGGTTATATACCACCAGAATTGGATGAATCCACACCATACCCACGACGCATGAGAAGCTGTGTCACTCTGACCAGACCACCTGGTCACATTATCTTCTTGAGCATACTCAGTCGAAATTGGATGCACATAGAAACCTACCTTGGTCCTTGTGGAGCCGGGCAATTTTCTCCAGGATCTTCAATCGTTCAGATCTCCTTTATTTCTGTTTCCTGATGACTTAGAAACTGGGAGCAAGTCAAGAATCCCATATGTCTTTATTCTTTTCCATTCGTTTTGATCGTCTGTCAATTGAAAAATTAAGACTTCGCTTCTCTTTCCACCCAGAAAACATGAAACCTTATCGGGTGCCCGGACTGGGCGCCTGGAACTGCTCAGTGTCAGTATGGCCTGACCTGTTTGAGCACTTTCCCTGTGATCTGATCTCTCAGTGTGCAGAGCATGAGGATGAAGCCCCTTGTCCCTACATCTCTGACAAATGTGGACCAGGGAAGGTAAAGTTAAAACAACGATCTGTAAGTGATAGGTTAGCTGTCAGGGGAATTGTGATCTGAATAATCACCAGTGTTGAGGAGGTCTCTGGAATCCATAAAAAAAGTCGAACTGAGTAGATGTGCATATATAAATGAATAAAAGGGACAGAGTTCGGGCAAGTTTGATACATCTGCTGAGCTGAGAAGCCACAGTGCATACATGTTACAGGGAAACGAATACAAGATCTTTGAAGAGTTTTGATAAACTGTCTCCCTCCTCCGTCGTCCCTCCGTCCCTCTCTCTCTCTCTCTCTCTCTCTCTCTCTCTCTCTCTCTCTCTCTCTCTCTCTCTCTCAGTTGAATCTACATGACTCTGTTCTCCCCCATTTGTCCAACACAACCGTTGCCATTCTTATTAATATGGCTTGTATCCATCTGGCTGAGTCAAACGAGCAGTTCCTTTCTTGTTTAGATTATTCTCTCTCTCTCTCTCTCTCTCTCTCTCTCTCTCTCTCTCTCTCTCTCTCTCTCTCTCTCTCTCAGAGGTAGGGTGTAGGTGGGAGCAGAATAGGCTAATATCTTGTCATTCATACATGCGCTTGATATCAACATCACTGCGTTTCTGTATACATATGAGCAGCATGCTACAAATTAGAATTTTAAGTGATGGTGGTATAGTGTACACTGCATTTACCTTTTTGGTATTCCACGACGTCATAAATCAAAATAATTGCAAAATGTGATGCACTACGTTTCTTTTCAATGTGGGGACCTCTGTATCATGAATACTGTATTAAAAAAGCAGGCATTCAGTTTCTTTCCCTTGAACCAAAGGTTGTTTTGATGAACACAACAGTCACCTTTCCCTTGAGATTTTCAAACTATGACCCAGTTTTAAGCCAAGGATTCCTTTGTTTTCATTGTCTTCATGGTTTTACATTTTGTGCGGTGGAACTTCAAAGTCAACAACAACAACAACAACAACAACAACAACAACAACAAAGAAAAAAACCAGAAGCAAAACTAAACAATTCAACCAACACCATGGAGACCAAAACCAAAGACGGCATCACTGACAACAGTCCAGAATACAAACAGACACCCAGAAGAGGATGCAAAGTAGCGCTTAAACGATACACAGTACTACACAGATAAGTAGAGTTTCGACAAACGTTACCTCTTCAGACTTTACATGCAATAGACATCAATCATGCACAAAGCAGTACGCCCCAGATCAGTGTTAGCAGGGATAGGAACCGAACAAGCAACTTCGCTCGCAGAAATTGCAGTGTGTGTAAATCACAACCTTGCAGGCGCCAATGCTGAATCAGTTTTGTCCCCAAACAACACTGCTCAAAGGGGATATTCTTGAATTAAGAAGAATTCAAGTGGAAACAATGAGACTGATCTTGGGAACTATGGACACTACAATTGAAACTATTCAACACTTGCTTGACCTTCCTTTGATGCAGGCAAGAACCAAGCTAGAACAGGTGAACACATCTTTTACAGCACTGGAAAATCCCCTAACCAACCATACACGGCAGTCAAGGACATGATATGCACTCGCTGAGGATGTGGAAAACCATGCCTGAGACAGAGAAAACAGCTTGTGTGCAGTTATCAGAACTCATAGAAATGAAGGCATATACCCTGCACAACAACTATTGCCTTTGCTCCGGAGTTCGAAAGCACTGTTGAGAATGACCATAATGCAAAAACTAACCCAGAAAGTAAGATGCAGGTGGAAAATCTTGGCATACGAGAAAATATTGTTCTCTACACTGACGGTTCGGTCACCAGATAAATCAGGCGGGGGAAACATAGTAAAGCAAAACTTCTGAATTATTCAGGAATACAAAGGTGCATACAATTTAACAATTTCAAGCCCAACAATCGAGGTATAATCAGTCACACAAGCACTCTACTGGCTCTCAACCACGGACCAGCCTAGATCTCAACAAGCCATGATGGCGACTGACTCCATGAACCCGCTCCAAAAAGTGGAACGTGGAATGGGAAGCCCTGATTGGCATGACGTAATGCGCAGTTTTGCATTGACAGACTCATTAGGGTACACTGCCCAGGACAGGCAGGTGTCAAAGAAATGAGACAGCAGACAAATTGATAGGCAAAGTGGGAATTACCTCAAGAAACAAGATCAAAGATCATAGACCATCGTTTGGAGCTCAGCATAAAGAAAGAATTCTTTGCACATCCAGACTTAAGGAAGCAGCAAGAAACATCACCAACCAAAACAAACTTTGGAATAATCTCAAGGCCGGCACTGCGAATAGAGCAGACTCATATTGGGTCTTTCCAATGGCAGAAACAAATGACTAAACACACGTCAACTAGGATAACACTTTGAATTTATCAAGATCCACTGTTTGTACTATTAATGTATCTGCACTGGTAAGTGTGCATCAATGAAGCGACGCAAGTGTTTAAGGAGTCTGTAGATTTTGTGTGTGTGTGTGTGTGTGTGTGTGTGTGTGTGTGTGTGTGTGAGAGAGAGAGAGAGAGAGAGAGAGAGAGAGAGAGAGAGAGAGAGAGAGAGAGAGAGAGAGAGAGAGAGAGAGAAGTGAGAGCGAGAGCGAGAGAGAGAGAGAGAGAGAGAGAGCGTACGTGCGTGCGCACGCCCGCGTTAGCGCGCGCCTATGTGTGTGGGTTTGTTTTTGGTTCTGTTTTTGTTTGTGGTGCTGGTGGTTGTCATGAAATATAGCCTCACATGGTGACATGTGACGTTCCGTCGCGTACGCCCTTATTTGATATAAAGCATTTCCTTAGGTAGGGAAAAGAAAATGTAAAAGAAAGGACAATTTATGTGGCCTGACCAGTGTGATCGGTGTCGCTAATGGCTATAGACGTAGGGTGATTGTTGGTTGAATCGATAAGGAAAATGGGCGGACGTTGTCCATTAGTCAAGTAACCAGAGTTAGATGAGTACACACACTGAATATGTACCCGGGCAGAGTGTAGGAAGGAACAATAAAGTATAGGAAGGAGATGGCTTGGGGGCACTGACCAGACAGGTTGTTTGGAACTGCAGAACGAGATTCATCCATAATCTACCATTACCAGGTGAGATATAGACAGATGGGGAGAGAAGAGAGAGAGAGAGATAGTTAAGAAAAGGAAAAAAAAAAGAACAGAGAATTTATCATTATTCAAATTTTGAAATAGATTACTTACACGGACTTCATTCGTGTTTCAGCCCTTCCCGGTGCTGTGGCAGCACCAGTAACAGGATAACAGGACTGTGGCAGTTGCACAAGTATTTGGGTTCCAGTGCTGTGGCAGCACCTAATTGACTCCAGAGTTGCAGAACCTAGTTGAAGAGGACAACGACTGCGGCAGTCGTGAGAGAAACGTGTGTCATGTTGACCCACTATGATTTTTGATTGTCCCCCTGGGTCGGAACTCAGATATTGTTCCTGTATTTTAAGCCATCTTTAATTCTTCTTTGGGAAAGTGTATACATTGTTTCTCCATTGACGACGAGAAACCTGTAAAAGAAGTTCTTGTGAATTACTATGTATAATGAGATGAAATTTGGTCCCAACTAGTGGATCTGTGGAATGTTCGTACCTCCCTGGAGTGGAGGAACAGATGATTTGAAGATTTGAAAAGTTGATTATCGTTTAGTAAAAATTATTCCCAGAGAGGAGGGGGAGAAAAAGAATTATCGTTTTGCGCCTTCTGGTTGGAGAGACTGCGTGTGCACAGAGTGAATGCTAAGCTGAGTACGTGCATGCATTTGTGCTCAGTGTGACAGTGGTGTTACTGATAAATAATAATTATGTCATCATCTGAACATCCATTTCCCACAAATAACCAGAGGAAGCACACACACACAAACACACTAAACGAAACTTGAAATGAACACTTCCTTTAACTGAATGTAAAAAAGTTAACCAAAGTAAGTCAACCAAAATGGACATTGACTCGAATTTAGTGGAAAGTCACAAGCGTGTTTTGGTGCACATAAATATTATTAACCGAGGGCCCTACCTCAAAGTTGGAAACACCTTGTCTCACTTGCACAAAGGAACGTGTCCAGTTTGTTCTTGTTTTTGTTTTCGTCTCCATATAATACTGGATTTTTGTCTCTGGATGATAAACAGTTGGCCCACATTTGTGATCTTGTAATGTGGGGTAGGGTGGCCACCATGGAGCATTACATTCGTAACAATTTATGGTGAAAGAGGACGAAAGAAAGAAAAGAGGGAGAAAAAGAATGTGGGAGTGAGAATGGGGTTATTGTAGAATGACAAGGTGATCCGGAACCCTCTGTTTTTAATCTGCCCCTTCATTTACACACACAAACGACTTCATGTACCCTCCTCCCCATGCATTCACACGTGCCCCTCTTCCTTTTTCATTTTTGAACATTTTCCATTCCATCTTTTGCTCTTTCAGATAGATGTTGAAGAGAGATGTTACATCTACACCGAAGATTTCATCTGCCTGCTGGATGCGGAAAAAGAGTGCCAAAGAAATGGAGGTTCTCTGGTCAGTCTGGAGACTGGCCAAGAGATGGAGGGCTTCAGGAATGTCCTGAAATACACACTCGGTCACGGGCGACTGTGGATCGGTTTGAAAGCAACTGAGTTTGTTATGCCAAAGACACTTTTGAACCCTATGTAATAATCCACTGTATTCATTTTGATAAAATGTCATTTCTTATGTTATTTCTTAGCTGGTGTTCAAATGCCAGTCGTTTGACAGCTTGAGCATGTTCAAATGGTTATGCAGATGGTGCAAGTTCATTTGATGGTTGGGTGGAAAGGGAGGGGAAGAACGTGGAGGGAATACCCTTGCTGATAAGGTTCTTTCAAAACATCCTCTCTCTCTCTCTCTCTCTCTCTCTCTCTCTCTCTCTGTCTGTCTGTCTGTCTGTCTGTCTGTCTGTCTGTCTCTCATGTTCGTATACATATGCATGTGTCATACTGTCACACGATGGTCCCATCTCACTGTGGTATAAAGTGGAATGAAATAGCAGACTGTCTTGCAAAAGGAGCAAACAGAAAGACGGAACATTTACTAATCAATCCCTTAAATATATCCTCTTGTGAATTGATCCAAATTATGGAAAAATGTATGCATAAGCAGAATTCTAGTCGAATATTGGCTACTTTACCGTCGTGTGCAAGGGGCATTGTTAGATTGATTCATAAATTAAGGCTGAATACTTGGAACACTATGCCATACCTGCATCAAATATTGACAGCCATTTACATTCATTTTATACTAGTTCTGTAAGGCTGTGGAACTCACTGCTGGGTGCCATCAAGATTGCCACAAATGCAGTCTCATTTAAAATCAAATTGATTCGACAATCTTGAGATTTGCATTTTGACTGATTTTTCTATTTTAACTTCCCCAGATATTTTATGGTTACCTAGGCCTTAACTTGGCCATTGTTTTATTTTTTTTTTTTAATATCATGTGCGACCCCTTGTTGCCAAATTCTTTCTCCAGGGGCCAACAGGCTGAGTCGCACTTTGTCTTTTTTTTTCAACGTGCGCACTGGTGGCCTACTCATTTTTGAGTGAACCAATTTTTTTTAGGAAGAAGAAGAAGAAGAGCACGTCCCGCAGTGGAAAAGAACTAAGATTACCTCTTTGTGTTTCCAAAACCTAAAATATTGACGAAGAAGTCGTAGCAGTTTAAGGTTATGTGTATGCATTGTCAGAGGCAGACATCACAGAAGGTTATGACCGTGACGAGCCCCTGGAGACGGAGCATGAGTACAAGGAAGAGGAGAAGCGCAGTAGTCGATTTGTTTGGCGTTAGTTGTTAGGAAGCTGCAGTGTGAGTGTGATGTTTGATGATTTCACTATCTGTTGGATGCATTCAATTTTTGCTGATGAAGATGCCTTTTGTGAAAAGGCAGTCGTCTGCATTTTTTTAAAAAATATATACATATCATTTTACTAAATTTCATTGAGCAAGATTGTGCAAAATCTGTAATGCAAATTAGTCTTCAACTAAAATGGAAATTTTCCCCAATTTGGAAGAGCCATATGACCCCCTATAAGAAGTCTGAATCATCACAGAAGTTCCTGGCATACAGGAAGATTGCCACGCCCCTCACCTGCTAAAAGCTTTGGTGTTGGAGATGATTGATGACCAGTACAACCTCAGTGAGTGGACGCACGTGTTCACAGATGGGTCATGAAAGGGAGCAATGAAAAATGAAGGAACAGGCATCTTCATAAAGCACCCTGGTAAGAGACTGACCCCAGAGCCTCTCCTACTGAAAAAAAAATATGCCTGCAACTACGAAACAGAGTCCAGCAGCTGTGCTTCATGCTGCACAAACTTTCAGGAAGTCAAACAACCCACCACCCAAGGCTGTTTTCTTCACAGACTGGAGATCTCTGCTGCACGGACTTCAGAACAACAGAAGCGAACAGCAGCTGAAAAACATCAAAAAAGCTCTCCACATCTTTCAAGATGATCCCCATGTACTCCAGCGGATTCCATCCCACTGTGGGATCACTGGGAATGAGATGGCTGCCACTCTGTGCAAGGCAGGTACAATATAGAGCAGTTTGGCCGCCCAATGACATACAAAGTGACCACAACTATCATCCACAACAATACCAAAACCAATGATTCAATCCACCACCAGCTCCAGAGATACCAGCAAGCAACCCTTTTCAGATTGAGAACTAGCCACTGCCGACTGCTGAGTACCTCAGCTGAATTAAGGACCCGAAAAAGAGGGCGTTATGTTGCAACTATAACATCCTTTACTTGCAGTATATGAGGATCATCACAGTTTTCTTGAAAGCAGAACTGTTCATTTTGGCTGCCCAGAGACCTTTCGTCCTATGATTCTGACTCTCTCCAGTTGTATATGGATGATGCTTTGGTCCTCCCTTGACATCATCAAATGGAAATATGTCGTCTGTAATTCTGTGGCATTTTCACTACCAATGGTTCAAAACCAAAATCCAACCGCACCCCATAGTAGCCAGTGAAGGGTAGAAAAGTGAAATGAGAAGAAAGCCCTGTAAGGAATAGGCTTTTTAGAATCAACATTTAAAAATTATGTAAAGAGTAATAGGTATATGGACAAAATTCGAACCATCTTTGAGGATCCAGTTAAAAGTTGAAAAGGAGGTCAAAAGGTGTCAAAAGTTAGAGTGAACAGCTCTATCGTTTTATAAACCCAAGCGTTTACATGGATCTTGTAAGAACAAAATCGCCCACTTATTGCCCAAACAGTAACATGTTAAACAAATCACTTGTGGCGGAAAAATAGGGCAAGGTCACAATTTTCCCATCATTACAGCAATGATTAACAAAGGTTATAAAAGAAAGACAGAAGAGAGGATGGTTGTGTAAGGGGTTGTGAAAAAAAAAAAAAAAAAAAAACTGGAACAAAAAGAGGGCGTTGTGATATAAACAAAAAATCCTCCAGCACCAGCATATGGGGGCCATCGTACTCTGTCTTGAAAACTGAACTATTCAGGGGACTTTCGTTTCCCCATTCCGATTCATCAATGGGACACAGCTGATTGTGTCAGTCCTCCTTGATTCATCAGTGGGACACAGTTGATCGTGTCAGTCCTCCCGTGATTCATCAGTGGGACACAGCTGATCGTGTCAGTCCCTCCCTTGATTCATCAGTGGTGCACAGCTGATGTGTCAGCCCTCCCATGATTCATCAGTGGGATACAGCTGATCGTGTCAGCCCTCCCTTGATTCATCAGTGGGATACAGCTGATCGTGTCAGCCCTCCCTTGATTCATCAGTGGGATACAGCTGATTGTGTCAGTCCTCCATTGATTCATCAGTGGGACACAGCTGATTGTGCCAGTCTCCATTGATTAATCAGTGGGACACAGCTGATTGTGCCAGTCCTCCATTGATTCATCAGAGGGACACATCTGATTGTGTCAGTCCTCCCTTGGCGTCATCAAACAGAATTATACCATTAAGGTTTCTGTGGTAATCTCACCACTAAGCAGAAATACAAAAATGAGACTTTTGGTCTAATCCGTTTTATGTTTATTACCTCTTCCTATTTATTAGTCTTTTTGCAGTTGATGCATGCGATTGGAATCTGTGTTTCAGTTATGCTAATTTTATATAAGTATTTAGACCCTGTTTCTGTCCTCGATAACCATGTTAAGCGTCATTCTGCCGACGCAGTTTATGTACTTGTAGACTCTCTCTCTCTCTCTCTCTCTCTCTCTCTCTCTCTCTCTCTCTCTCTCTGTGTGTGTGTGTGTGTGTGTGTGTGTGTGTGTGTGTGTGTGTGTGTGTTTAATCAGGCAGTCTGGAGACTTGGCATTGAAATTGTATTTTCTGTTGAATTTCGAAATGTCTAACAAAAAAGAACTATTTTCTACAAAAAAATATAATCAGCGGATTTGCGGTTGTTGTTCGTTTATTTGTTTTGTTCTGTATCTGTTTGTGAAAAGATAAAAAAAGGAGATTAAATGAATGAGAGAGAGAGAGAGAGAGAGAGAGAGAGAGAGAGAGAGAGAGAGAGAGAGAGAGAGAGAGAGAGAGAGTTACTTGATAAGATGCATTTCTTCTGCATTTGTTTTGCTGTCGTCATGGTTATTTGTTTGGTTTGTGTGATTATCACAGATTTTGGTTCTGCGATTTTTGCAGGTATGCAAACACTTTAATCTGGGAGAGTGGTGTGGTTGCTTTCTTTATGCCAAGATTGCATGTTTACGTTGCCTCTTCGTTGACTCTGCAAATTGTAAAACAGAACGCACTGAATGTGTTCATTTAGACAAACCTCTCCAATTATTTTTCATAAATCTTTGTGACACTACGGCAGATGGCTACGTGTGTGAACTCCCTTCCCTTTCAGATCACCATTACTTTAGTACCCCTGTCAAGCTTCCTGTCCTGAGCAAGAACACGACCAAGTCATTTGTTCACCTTGAAATATGTCCCATGCAGCACCTGACTCACGAACTGTTGGCCTGTGATGTGAAGAGTCGGTGCAGGGGACTGGAGAACACTGACACATGGTACAGAGCGACGTGCAGCATGTCCCACAGACAAACACTGCCGTACTTTTACTGTGATGTATCTGGGGAGTTTGTGCCTTACACTCTGGTGTGCGATTTTAGACAGGATTGTGTAGACGGGCGTGATGAAGATTTTTGTGAGCATGTAGCGTGCAGGGGGAAGACATGATGGACTGTAAAAACAGACAGGTGTATGCTCCAAAGTTTTGATAGCCTCTTTTGTCTTCTTACAGTCTGTTCTCACAGATTCCGACACATTTGTCTGCAAGAAATACATCCCACAGCATGTTAAGCTTTTTTTTTTTTTTATTATTCTCCCGATTCTGTTATGGCCCATTCTTCCATACCATGTCCGTAGTATTGCCTCCTTGCTATTGGTTCTGGTCCATACACAACTAAATCTGATTTAGTCTTCAACATTCCCAGCAAACAGCAGTCCGTCCTTAAAATGTTGTTCATTTGACCACGACCAAACACACTGTGACCACAAGATTGATTAAAAAAAACCCTTACACAGTACGTAAACAAGTATTTTGATTACCTGGACTTCTTCAAGGAAGACAAACAAGTATACAGTCAAAAAGTCGTAGGTAGCAGACGGTTATAATACCTGATCAATAAAATGAAGCTGCTAACATTTAACGCTGCGAGCTACTCTCTCTCTCTCTCTCTCTCTCTCTCTCTCTCTCTCTCGCCTCTTCTCTCTCTCTCTCTCTCTCTCTCTCTCTCTCTCTCTCTCTCTGGATTTACACAAATAAAAAGAAACACAGTGCTATGGAAAAAATGACAAGCGTATCTGAAAAAAGGAAAAAATAGCAAAAACAGTCAAGTTCACTATAGACTACCAAGCTTTCCAACTTTAACAAAAGAAGCAGTGAAGAGCCTTGGGAGGTGGGTACGATGACTCCTTGAAAGACACAAAGAGGTGGGAGGGAACCAAGCAACTGGCAGAAAAAAAGCCTGCAGACAATAGACCAGTGTGGGCTTGCTAGCAAGTAAAAGTCTGGTGTTTTGCAGTTCATGCTAGTCCCGATATAACGATATCAGCACCAACACCGTGAATCAATGGATGCTAAAATCAACAAGCATACAAAGAAATGGCTAGGTATCCTACTAGGCCTCAGTGACGTCGCACTCTATCGCCACCAACAAAACTGAAGCTTCCTTTAAAATCCGTCCCCGAGGAATACAAGTGCGTAAAGCCAAGGTCACCAACCACGCTCGAAGCACTCCGAAGACAGAGCTGTGAGATCAGTCTGGCCAAAGCTAAAGACTGGCAGAAAGTGGAAAGTCTGGGAGGCAGCAGACGCAGGAAAAGAAAACCTCAAGACCAGGGAAATAACAGGCACACACAGACCAACAGACAGGGGCTGGGATCAACAGAAATGAAATGGTGGTCAAATCTAAAGAGAAAGCAAAGAGAGACATGGTAATAGAGGTGCTGAAGAAAGAAGAGGACGCAAAGAGAATCCAGAAAACAGTCTAGCAATGTCAACACGGACAGTGGATCATGAGCAAAACGCACTGCAAAGAAGTCTCACCTAGACTGATATATGACACATGGAACCTCTTAGCTTCAGCTTCTTCTTCAGATCTGTATATGGCCTCCTACCCTCAAATTCCAAACTGGTCAAATGGGGGAAATCAGATGACCCTACGTGGCCACTCTATCACGGCAGATAAACAGCGGAACGTGTCCCGAGTTCATGCACGACAGCGCTAACCCAGGGAGGCACGACCAAGTGCTCAAGGAGATCGCACATGCGGTTTATACTGCTGGAGGAACCTCTATGCCACCAGACGCAACAGCAATAAAGTTCTACACAGCAGGGGGCCACAAATCACGGTCTGGAACACCTGTGCTATCACGAGTATGGATGCAGGGTTTACTGGATGGAGTAGACGACTGGGAATTTATATTAGACCTTCTAGAACGGGAGGGCCATCCGGCGATCATCAGGAGGAGTGGGATGAGACCGGATATGTTCTCCACTCAGGTTCGTAAAAGAAATGATTCCGATCGAATGACTAAGAGCTTTTACTTGTGGTTGATATAAAATTTTGAAACGGATCTTAAGATCTTCTTAAATTTATGATAAGTCAGGTCTTCGTATGAATTTGAATAAAACAAGAGCAGTTTTGAAACAGGAAGAATGAAATACAGTGTGGTCCATTACATGGAACATTTAGAAATTAATTGGAATCTTTCAACATTTCCAATACTAGGCATCTGGTTTACTAACGATTTGAGAGACCGTGTGTGGAAATAAATTATGCAGAGAAGCTTGCTGACACCAAATACTTGTTTAAAAAGTTGGTAAAACGCCAGATACCCCCCCCCCCCCCCCCCTTCTAAGTAGAATCGCTATATATAAATTTGTAATCCATTCCAAACTAATCCACCTCTGGCTGCTTTTGCCAAATCCACCAGATGTGTTTTTCCAATCACGCCAAAAAATCTGTTATACATGTGTGTAGAATGAGAAAACAGGTAAAATCAGTCAAAACACGGCGCTTAACAGTAAAAAAAAAGACACATGGTCTCCCCGCATTAAGAACTTCGCTACATTTTTGTCTCGGATCCGTAGAAATGGAAGATCGAAGCATACATGGAAAAAATACACTACTCAGAAACTTTTCGCAATAGTCTTTGTTTAATATACATGGTCCAACGATTGTTTTATAATATGCAAAATGCAACCGATTCTGGGCAGACCTGTTTGAAGCTTATTAACATTGTTATTACAAATGTGTGCGAAACAATTCTGCTGAACTTTAGCTAAACCAGTATGCTGCAATAAATATGTTCAAGTCGGGAAAATAATACATTTGTCCAAAACATTTGTAAACAAAAATGTTTGCTGTCTAGCTCATTTTAATGACAATGGACGGTTTCTTTCACGCCGAAGTTTGAAAGAAAAATATGATGTCAACATTGAATTTCTCACTTTCGCCGGGTACACTTCCTCAGTACTCGATTACATAAAGACATCTGGAATGAATGTCCAAAACAATAAATATGTCAGATCTCCTCTGTTACAAGAAATTGTTCGCCACTTACAAAGGTTAAAAGATGTACTATGATGTAAGGGTAGATAACAACCTGAGAGCTCTGTATTGTGATAATGGGATTTGAAGCCGTCTCAAACCCATGATTGGGATTTGATGTTTCTTGCCTGCTCATAAAATGCTGGATATAAAGCTCAACTGGTTTCAACTAACAACATTACACAGATGCATAGGAACAGATATAGTTATGAAAGAGATTGGAGTCGTTAACAATGGCAGGTGCAGCTTTTGAGGGCTGCGTAAGGATAGTATTGACCATATATTTGGCAATGTTCTTATGCTCAGCGTTTCTGGGACACGTTTACTAAGTTTATAACAGACAAATGAATCAATTCCCCAAATGCAACTCTAACAGAATCACTTGTTCTTTTAGGATATGATGCTACATCGTTATTGACTGTACTTTATACTTACTTATTCACGTAGCAAAACAATATTTGCATACATGTAAACTGAAAGGCAACTTTCCACACGCAACAGATTTCCTGAAAATATTAGAATCTCTATACCAAACTAAAAAACATAATGCGTATATAACCTTACATATCTAATGCTTGATATATAGATCATTTGTCTCTCTGTTAAGTGACCTTATCCACTTCTTTGCATCCATAGCGCAATTTGTTGTTGTTTTTTTTTTTTTTTTTTTTTTTTTTTTTTTGCTGTCCCCAACCTCTGCGCCACCTCAGAGGCAGTGCACCCACGCCGCTCATTCCGACACCCTGTCCACAGCCACAGCCCGGTCGGCCCCGCCACAGCCCCGGCACCGGCAATCCACAGGGAGCAGTCAATGTCAAGTCGTCAAGAGGCAACCCACCGGAGGAGACACTGCACTGCCGCCGAGTCACTTCAGTGGTGTTCAGTGGCGCCTGTTCTGATCTAACATACGCAGGACACCACCTACTAAGCCCCCTACTGACGACAATAATTGCTTAGTCGCGGAGCCAGCGTGAGTGAGCTCTCCCTCCGGAGGGCGCCACCACGTCCGTCCAACGACAGTCCCCATGGACCCGCCGATGCCGGCGACCCGGACGGAACCAAACCAAGGCCACAGACGTGGAGAGGACATCGAAATTGAGGTCACCATGAGAGCAGGGCATGAAGGGCCACAGAATTTGAGACTTTTTTTTTATGCTGATCAATGAAAATGAGGATGATTAAGATGATGCTACGGATTTCCATTTCGGTCTGAGACTACATGACAGGGCTCTACTCTACGCTTCCTTTCATAATATATCCCGGCGTCAACCAGGCCCGAGAGATACAGACACCTGCAGTGTTGGTCAGGAAATTTGAGCACTCTCAGAAAATTTGTAATTCGCAATTGTTGTTACTCTAGAACATAACGCATTCATAATCTTACGTATCTATATCCCGGCTTCAGCCATGCCCGACAGATACAGACTGCTGCAGTGCTGGTCAGGAAATTTGAGCAGCACTCTAAGAGATGCATCTTTAAAGTGGAAGAAACTCGACTGTGTGGTCCCAGTCTTCCAAACTGATACTGTAGCAAACTCAACTCCGGGTAGGAGCCAGTCGGAGCAGTAAAGTCCCACATGACTCTGATGGGAACCGAACCCACGAGCTCATAGCCGGCGGTCCGTGACACAGACCACTTCGTGATGGGAGCTGGAAGAAAAGTGTATTTTCAGCAAATACTGAAAAGACTGCCATTTAGGTCTAGATCCCATTTTGGCCCTCTGCATCGTAACAACACTTATTCGGAAAACACATTAGTGCCATGGAGAGCAGTTCCCAAGGGCGATCAGCTTTACTGTTGTCGTGAGGCTTTCCAGACTCTTTATCTGAAAAGTCTACATTTTATTTTAATGTGACACCTCATGTAAAAGATCTCTGTCGTTGACACATCAACTTGAGCTGGACACAAGATAGTTACAGCTCCTGGTTTCCGTTTTTACCAGAGTGCATCAAAAATGCAGCATCTGTCCTCTACTGTTCATTGAAGGAATAAAGAAACAGAGTGATAACCTTGTCTTCCCAAGAACAATTCTGTCATAATGATCAGCTGACTGAACGTAAAAACGTAATTGTCCTGAATGTATTTGTATTATCCAGTAACAGACTGTTTCGGAATTGGAAGCTTTGAATCATTAAAGGAACCAGATTTTTACCGATCTTTTATCAAAATATCATGTAATGAAATTCTTTTTGAGTTACGCATGGAATATGTATGTGTTATCTCCTATCACATTCTCTTTGTTACAGATAAATTTTAAGAATTATTTCTTGCAATACTTTGTTAGTGCGTACGTATGAAGAAAAAAAAATGTAATAGATTTTTAAAATGCATAACACGCTATGTTGAGGTTGATTGTGATTCCTCAGGGTATGCGCTAATATTGTAATTAAATAATTTCAAGTTTTCTGCAATTCTTTGTTCAGTGTGTAGATATGAGAAAAAAGTGTGATTGGTTTTACGACTGCATTTCACGATACGACGAGTACCAATGTGACCCCACAGGCTATGCATTTAATGAAATTAACCCCCCAGCTGTGATCAACTTTGACAGACCTGGAGGTTTCACTGTTAACGCAATCCAAAACAAAAGCATGAAATGCCCAGATACTCATTTTCAGTGTCATGACGATGGCTATTGTCTCCCTGTCTATGTCAGATGCAATGATATGATGGACTGTCCGGGTCATGAGGATGAAGCTGACTGTGAGAATTACGAGACGTGCCCAGATTTTTTTTCCGATGTCGTGACACTCGCAAAACAATTTGTGTGCACGTGAATCACCTGTGTGATGGTCTGCCCCAATGCCCACTGCATGATGATGAACTGATGTGTCACAACACTTGTCCTGCATCATGTGTCTGCTATGGTTTTGCCTTCTCCTGCAACAGCACTTTTCCCACCAGATCTTTCCCACAGCTTCGCTACCTTGAAGCCTCGGGTAGTGGAATGCATTTAAATGACGCCATTTATAACATTTTGTTGATTCACTTGGGGATTGAGGCATGTGGATTAATGAACTTAACAGAAGTCGTATTACCAAATATTCACAGTATGGATCTTAGTAACAATCTCATTCTTTCTATCAACTTCAGCCACTTTGCTGGAATGCCTCAACTTCGAAGATTGGATCTGGCAGGTAATCCTATGACTGGTGTTATTTATGTCCATAACTGGTATACACAATCATCACTGGTGGTCTTCAACATGTCCCATGTTCAAGCACATTCTCTGAACATGAGCACATTGTCAGCTTTTATGCCAAACTTACACGTTCTTGATTTGTCTTGGAATAAGATAAAAGTACTGTTGGGAAAAGACTTGTTTCACAATATAAGGAATTTCATTTTGCAGGGTTGTCCGATAGCTGATTTTACTCCAACCTTCATGAAGCAGATGACGAACCTAATGTATATTTCTGCAGATAACTTTAAATTGTGTTGTTCTGTTGTGTTACCAGACAATTTCGAGGCGAGTGTATGCTCCTTCTGATGAAATCTCATCATGTGATAACTTGTTAAAATCTACGGCCTATCGCTGTGTACTTGTAGTTTTTGCGGTGCTCGCAATTCTGGGAAACGTTTGGTGGCTTTATCTATCGACTCTTTTATTGGTCGGAGAGCTCCAAGACTGGTTTTGCAATATTTGTTCTTCAACTGTGTACATCTGACTTGTTGATGGATGCTATTTAGTCTTTATCGGGACAGCAGATCAGATTTATGCAGGTACTTACATATGGAATGAAACAAACTGGAAAAAAAGAGTGCAGCTTGTAACATTGCAGGTTTCTTATCCTTGCTTTCATCTGAAGTATCAGCATTGTTAATCTGCTTAATCACAATGGATCGATTCCTTGTGCTCCGTTTTCCTTTCAGTCATATCAGGTTTGGAGTCAGATCCGCTCACATGGCCTGTGCCATCATATGGGGACTGGGGTTTACGCTGGCAACGGTGCCTCTGCTCCTGTAACATCACACTGGGAGTTTTACCCACCAGACAGGTATTTGCATTCCACTACCTGTCACCAGAGCAGAGTTTCCTGGTCACCTTTACTCATTCAGTATTATGATTGTCTGCAACCTAGTCCTCTTCCTCATGATCGGGATAGGGTCAGTTTCTTATCTACTGGTCGGTGAGGGGTAATTCTATGTCTAAACAGCTGACAAAGAGCACAGAAGGAAACACAGAAACTGCAAAATCCAAGAGACAGCCGCTGCTAGGCATCTTCTGTTTGTTGCCGTGTCCGATTTCCTATGCTGGTTCCCTATTGGTCTGTCTGGAGTCCTGGCTGCTAGTGGTGTCGCCATTCCAGGGGAAGCCAACGTTGGGATGGCCATTTTTGTGTTGCCATTCAATTCTGCACTCAACCCGTTCCTCTACACTTTGAACATAGTCCTGGAGAAACGACGCAAAGGGAAAGAGCTCCGTTTTCAAAAGCTGTTACGTGCTCAGCTAAAGAGTTGACATGTGATGTTTACTTAAACAAAACTACATCAAATTTGGTTAATATTGATATTGAAACAGTGTATCCGAAGAACACGCTCAATGAAATGAAAAAACCCCGATGTATTATGTATTTCTCTTCTTCTTCTTCTTCTTCTTCTTCTTCTTTCATCATCTCATCATTATCTCATCATCTCTTTCTTCTTCTTCTTCTTCTTCTCTCTTCATCTGTCTGCCTCATCATCATCATCAAAATCATCACATCATCACAGTCATCATCCATCATCGTCTTCTTCTTCTTCTTTTCTTCTTCTTCTTCTTCTTCTTCTTCTATCTGTGTCTCTGTCTGTCTGTCTGTCAGTCTGTCTGCCTGTCTGGTTTATAATATTCCTCGTTACTGTGATGGGTTTTCATAACGAGAATGTCTACAACACATATCCGAACCGCACTACCTGCTGTACTAACACGATTTGGTAGCACAAAATATATCAGTTCCACATTTGCACTCATTTCTGACTACACACACACACACACACACACACACACACACACACACACACACACACACACACACGTACACACGCGCACTCGCACGCGCGCGAACACACACACACACACACACACACACACACACACACACACACACACACACACACACAAACGCACACACACACACACACACACACACACACACACACACACACACACACACACACGCACACGCGCGCGCGCGCGCGCGCGCGCGCGGGGCTCACGCACACAAACTTGCACGCGAGGGAAAATGAAACGAATTTACAAAAAGAAACCGTGTTCCTGCACACAATACAAAAAGTGCAGGACAAAACAATGCATTTCGACCTCTTGGGTCTTCTCCTATTCCTTATCACTGAGCACTATTATCAGTCTATCTTAATTTCTACCATCACTAATATATCATTCCATTAAACAATAATCACACAAAAAATACAAAACCCTCGTGTTTCTTCACCCTCAATCCCCCTTTCTAAAAAAAAAAGAGAAAAAACCAGTAACCCTCTTCTTATTAGCTTCGTTTTCATTTTCACCAGTGCTATCACTATCATTGCTATTGTTACTATTATTATGTTTGCCATCATAATTATTTCAACTCCCGTGATCCCGTTCTTAACGGCCTTGTTTATGTCCAACAGCCATTTTGTGCCGAATTCAAGAAGATAATGGTTGCTCGTTCTTCGTTTTCTTTGTCCTAAGTGTTTTTTTTTTTTGCCTGAAAAAGACCCAAGAGGTTGAAATGCATTGTGTGTTTGCCCTTTAATCTTTTGTTTGCGTTTTGGAAAAAAAAATCACATACATATCTCTCAAAATGATAACTCATTTTTTAACCATCAGATACATTTTTAGGCCGTATTGCTTTCAAAAGAAGTAAGTAAAATCAACGCGATTTTGTCTGAATAAAGGCATGTTTACAAAATGATTTCCGATGTAACGTAAAAAAGCGATTATCTAACAATTTAGACTTCATGTCTCCCAAGAAATCCCCCTGCTGCTATCAATTTTTACGTGCAAACTAGTTCACTTTCCAAATGTAGAGGCAGTCATGCTAAAGCTCTGTAATTAAAGGGGTAAGGATAGATAGGACAGATGGAAAAGAGACTGAGAGATGCCGTGCAACGGTTATACTGCTCTGAGTACCAAGCTGTGATGAATAGTGTGAGTATCACAGTGGAACAGCCATACTGCTCTGAGTACCAAGCTGTGATGAATAGTGCGAGTGTCACAGTGGAACAGTTATAATGCCCTGAGTACCAAGTCGTGATGAATAGTGCGAGTATCACAGTGGAACAGTCATTATGCTCTGAGTACCAAGTTGTGATGAATAGTGTGAGAGACACACTGGAACTTTAACCCTGTAGCAATAACGAATAGACATAAATGTGTAGAACTCAACAACAAATATACATATGCATAAATCAATCAGTGATCAATAAGCATATGTATATATCAATTAATACAATATTTTTTTTTTTTTTCGTTGGGGGTGCGGGTGGGGTATTTAAAAAATGACCCTGGCAGCCAACCATACACACTATCATTCAAGAGAAAGAATCCTTAAAACGCTATAGGAGCAACGCAATCCCCAAGAAATGGTAGAAACAGAAACAGTCAGGAGTGGTAACAAAAGATAATCAAACTAAAGCCCACAAATGAAAAGAACTAGGCCCTCCTCCAGAAACTACACGAATGAGATACTCCGTTACGCTGGAGATGGGAAATCAATTTAATACAATCAGTCATACAACAACTCAACACAACAGAATCTCTCAAAAGAAAAGTCTGCGAACGTTTTCTATTCTTAATCACTGGGGCACGCTACAGGGGTACAAAAAAAAAAATCCGAATCCTAAAACAATTTAGAAGGTAAAGGCAGAAAGTTTTCTTTTGGGGTCACCAGATGTTACAGGTGTGTTGTTGGTGCGTGCGTCTGTTTGTCTGACTCACAGAAATTCGGATGCGTGTACGATTTTTTTTAATTCACACAACCCACACATTTGAGACATGGACAGCCAGGCAACAAGTCAACGTTTTCTTTTTTTTATGCTGCCCGAGCCATCAAAACACAAATACACAAAAACACAGTAATGTATAACAATATCAATACAGTAGAATAACGTACGCCGTAATCCTAGGCGTACAATTCATATAGATATATAATATTATTTTCTTTTCTTTCTTTTTTGGCCACGTCCGGCTCAACAGGACAGTCCACAGTTGTTGCAAGTCTCTCGTGAAGGATACTTTAAAAGAAGTCCTCCTCCCCTGGGACTCAGTCAGCAGGAGCAGCTCGCAGAGTCCACACAGAACCGAAGCAACGACTCTGTCCACAACAGGAGCGAAGGCTCCAACACAAGAAAAGCTGTATCTCACACACAAACAAGAAATTGACACCACAAGAGCGACGGCCCTGGTACAGCAGAAGCGACGGCTCTGGTACGACTGGCCCGACAGGTCACTGGTTCAAATACCTCAAGAGGAATGGCTCTGGCTCGGCAGCAGCAGCGGCTCTGGCACAGCTGGCATGTCGGGTTACTGTTGACTCCCACGTCGACCTCTCCACACTCTCTGCATGGTGGAGACAGGTGTTGACTTCGGCTACGCCCAGACCCTCTAGCAGTGGCAGCCAGTTCCCAGTCACACCAGGACAACGACTCAACCTGGGGGAACTGATAACTACCTCGATTATCTAGCCTACTACAACATGACTATTATTCATCATGGTTGTTAATCATATTCATAACCAACGGTTACTTTATATTTTACCAGAACTTGGGGAGAAAATACCCATAGTGAAATCTACAAAGTTCAAACCGTATCACAGTAGAACATTCTCTTTTCCGGAATCATGTTCTACACACTGGGGAGGGGGGGGGGGGGGGGGGATTTCCAAATAGTCCCTTTCAAAATCATGCTTTACACATTTGGGGGGAAAGGATTTCCACATAGACCTTTTTGACGATAAACAAGAATAGAATCATAGCATGTAAGAAATGATTTGCTTTCATCTCTTTCATCAAGATAACAATGCTTTTATAATTTCATGTCTCTTCCAACATGACAAGAATGTTTTTATCATTTCACATAATCGCGACGTCTTAGAGAAGGATTTCCCTTCATAAAGTTATCTATTAGTAACAGTTACAGCCCTTAAACACATAGCAAGGAAAGATTTCCGCACACTCTGTTTATCAAACAAATGGACATTCATTATTCATATGAAAAGGATGGTTTAAATACATATGACAACCATTAATACACGATAGTTTACATCGCTCGCTTCCGGTGCTTACTATCAATAACACCATTACAATACATTAGAGAAAAAAAAAAAAAAAAACTTTTTTTCATCATAAAGCCATGAACTAGCTAAGCCATTTCCTTTTCTGATTACTCATGAACATTTTTTTCCCCTTCTATTCATACTTTCTAAAAGCAATTTTCCCCCCATCACCAGTCACAAAATATGCCAAAAAAAAAAAAAAAAAAAAAAAAAAAAACTTTTTTTTTTATTTCTTCTAAAAAGTACCTTCACTAAGCACTGAGGAAGTTAGAGTCGCCTATAGGAGGGGGAGGACGATTTCGGACTGCGATTTAAAATGCTAATAATGAAATACCTGACTGCCACAGCAACTCTATCAGGAGTCCCTCTTCGGCCACTGGGAAGTTGCACTGCTGGAACTGCTGTAGAGACTGCCTGATCGTTTCAGCTCACCTGACTTATACTGAGCGCAGGCGAGCAGCAGTCAGGTAAACTAACCAACCGATTTCCGGGTGAAATATGTTCCGGCCAACGCAGTTGTACAAATTTGTGACCGGACAAAAAAACGCCCCTCACACCTGGATAGAACCAAGGGGTCATTGAAGAGATCACTTCTTTCAGTGTGTGTCGTTTATGTAATGAGATGCATTTCAATTCTTTCATTCTGTCAGTTTGTGTAATGAGAAGTCGTTCATTTTTTTTTTTTTCTGGTAAGAGTCATTCTGTGTGAAAAAGAAGCCATCTACTTCTACCAGAAGTGTCTGTCGATTTGTGCCATAAGAAGTAGTCAGTTTCTTCTAGTGTGTGTTACTCTGTGTGAAAAGAAGCGATCTACTTCTGTCAGTGGTGTCTGTAGGTTTGTGCAGTGAGAAGTGGTTTACTTCTCCGGGTGGGTGTCAGTTCATGAAGTGGACAGCAATTCGCTTCTTTCCATTTGTTTGTCCATTCATGTAATGAGAAGCGAAGCAGTCCAATTCTTTCAGTGTGTCCGTCATTCTGTGCAATGAAAAAATGGCCAATTCTGTCAGTTTCTGTCCCGTTCACGTAAGCAGAAGTGGTCCATTTTTTTCCAGTGTGTCCGTTTGTGTATTGCAAAGCACTCAGCTTCTTCCTCCAGTGAATCTATGGCTTATGTACTGAGAAAACGGACTCTTCTTTCACAGCGTCCACGTGCTTGTACAAAGAGAAGTCGTCCACTTCTTCCAGTGTATATGCTTTTTGTCATGAGTAGGTGGTCCGCTGCTTTTAGTGTGTCTGTGTAATAAGAAGAGGGTTACTTTTTATTCCCGTGCGTCTGTCTGTGTAATGCGAAGAGATTCACATTTTTCCGGCGTCTGACCGTTAGTGTAATAAAAAGCGGTTCACTTTTTTTTTCCCGTGTGTGTCAGTCTGTCTGTGTGATGAGAAGCGTCCACCTCTCTCAGTGTCTGCCGTTCTGTTATTTGACAAGAGTCAAGGCAAAGGGCCAGAAAACCATGCATGTGAACAAAATGAACTAAACTTACTTCCCACACCAATGAGCCGAAATGTCGGAACATTTTTTATCAGACGCATAGAAAGTCACCTGGATGGGTTGGTTATTTTTGGATACGAAAAATCGTCTTTGAACCCATTTCCCCCTAAATGACTGCAGTATGTCTGTGCGTCTTTGTGTGTGTCTCTTCCTTCTAATCTCGCCAACTCCGCGATATATTCATGTCCATTGATCTTCGAAAGTGACATCTTTCCTCACTGTTTCAATCATTTACTCATACGACAACTGAAACGGTCATGCAAGAACTGAGGCAACAACATTGAAATCTCTTTCATTGTGCTTGTCTGTCTCTTCGTCCATTTGTCTGTGTATCTATCTGCTCTCTCCGTCGGTATCAATATTTCTCTCTCTCTCTCTCTCTCTTCTCTCTCTTTCACACACACACACACACCACACAACACACACCACACACACACACACACGCACGCACGACACGCACGCACGCGCGCACACACACACACAACACCAACACACACACACACACACACACACCACACACACACACACACACACACTAACTGATTTTCAAATGTCACGGTCTTCAAAATGAAACCTAGCACATATCATAAATCATTGCTTTCTCTCGTCTGTGTGAAAACACACTACATCATGATGCTCAGTGCAGTGGTGTCAAGACAGCAAGTATGAATTAATTACAGACCTGTCATATTACTTATGAGCTGATGCTTTATGTTTTCACACTTCTTTGAATGTAGTCAAGACGCAGATGATGCCCTGTTGTATAAAAAGGAAACGATTCCTGCAAACCGCAAGGCTGAAATCATTTTAACACCACCATATACTCATGGGAATTAACAGGGAAGAACAGAAAGAAAATCTACCAACAAAGAATACAGAAACAGTGCATCGAGAGAGTCCCCACACGTTTTCAGGCTCCTTGAACACGTTCAAGTTGGGATTCGATGAACAGAAGAAAATTAGAATCTGGAAATTGTCTGCGACTGTTACTCTTGAACGTTTACAGCTATTGTTGAAGAGTTTGGATGCTGGACTGTACTAAAGCTGTGCGGCTTACCACCACAAACGCCACAACCTCTACTACCACTACTACTACTGCTACTGCTGCTGCTGCTGCTGCTGTTGCTGCTGTTGCTATACTACTACTACTACTACTTATATACTGAATACTGCTACTGCTACTGGAATTAAACGATGATTCTTAGATGGGTGATAATAAACTATGTGCTCTTCGTTAACATGTATGAAATTAAAAAAAAAAACATAGTCAATATAACACAACACAACACAACACAACACACACACACACACACACACAACACACACACACACACACAAATACACACACACAACACACACACACACAACACACACAAACACAACACACACACACACAGATGCACGACGCGAGGTCCTAATATCACGATTAGTGGAAAGACGTTAAATAAATGACACACCACACACACACACACACACACACACACACACACACACACACACACACACACACAGATGCACGCATGCACGCCGCACGCACACACACCACACACACACACACACACACACACACCACACACACACACACCACACACACACACACGCACGCACGCACGCACACACACAAACACACACACACACCACACCACACACCACACACACGCACACAACATACACACACAAAAGTAAGGGTGGAGTAGGGGTGGAATGCCGGTCCTGTAAGGTTATGAGGTAGGAAACAGTTTCATTTAAATATAATAGAGTAACTTTAGATCGAATTTACTTTCACCTAGTTGCAAAGGGAACGACTGCAGGCGGAAATCTAAACAAATCTTAAATAAATGTCAGCGAACCGCCCAGAGAAACGTGGGACAAACGAGTCACAAGACTTGTGACTCGTTTGTCCACGTTTCTCTGGGCGGTTTGCTGACATTTATTTTCAGATTTACTTTCCACCTGTGCTCTTACAACAGTGGAAGGAACAAATGTCGGTCGTATTACGTCGAGAGCCATTTTTTTTACGTCGTGATTGTCAAAGATCTTGAGGAATGGGATGATTATCAAAAATATTCAGGAATGTCTGGATGATTATCAAAGATATTCAGGAAAGTCTGGATGATTATCAAAGATATTCAGGAATGGCTAGTGATTATCAAAAATATTCAGGAACGGCTCATTGCGTAGTTTTCCAGAGGTTCGCGCTCTTAAGAGTGCTTGCGCCTCAGAACTGACAGACATGAGAGCCACAGGAATAAGCATGAGTGACAAAACAGCAACAGGGATAAATGTGAGTGTAGGATGAAATAGCAACAGGAATAGGAACAACGTTAGGACAAAACAATTGTATAGGGAGAAGAATGATATGGGACAAAAAAGCAACAGGATAGCCTATTTGTACAAAACGGCAACAGGATAGCATAATTGTACAAAACAGCAACAGGATAACATCTTTGTACAAAATAGTAACATGATAGCATATTTATGCAATATAGCAGCAGGATAGCATAATTGTACAAAACAGCAAGAGGGAGAATCATGAGATTCGAGAAAAATAGCAATAGGGATACGTATGAGATGTAAGAAAAACAGGGATAGCAAAAAGTGTAAGCATGAAATAAGACAAAATGGTCATGGAGACAGGCATGAGAAACGGACAAAATCACGATTGTATACGCGTGAGTGTGGGACAAAATAGCAATAGGAATAAAAGGAACAAGCATGAGATCAGGACAAAACAAGGGTAAGCATGGGGTTAAAACACAGTGGCAAAGGGATGTATAAGCCGTAAGATGACAAGACAAAAAACACAGGGATAAGCATAAGATGAGGGAAAAAAGCAACAAGGATAAGCCATAAGATGAGGACAAAAAAAAGCAACAGGGTTAAACAATAGATAGAGGACAAAAAGCAGCAGGGATAAGCAAAGAGGACCAAAAAGAAAGCAGCAGAGCAGTAAGCATACGATGAAGACAAAAAAGCAGCAGGGATAAGCATAAGATGAAGACAAAAAGCAGCAAGGATAAGCATAAGATGAGGAGACAAAAAAGGCAGCAGGGATAAGCATAAGATGAGGACAAAAAAAGCAGCAGGGATACGCATGAGGTGAAGAGACAGAAAGCAGCAGGGATAGACATACGATGAGGATAAAATAGCCACAGGGAAAGAGCACGAGTTCTGGCCTGAACAGTCGAAAGATTGACACACGTTAGGTGGATTTTGTAAGCTTATCTTTTCTTTGTATACGGACTAAAGCCAAGCAAAACATTTGAGAGATAAAACAAGCAATAAATCTGGCCTGTCTATGGCTGGGGTCTTTCACACTACTTCTTTCGTCAGGTCATTGTGGCCAATCAAGGGCATTCACTGAGTTTGGCTACAGCGACTGTGAAATGTAGCAGTGCTAATCTGAGCTGCAGCTAAGGTAGCTGGGGTGACTAATGGGATTAGCCTGCTGGTCAAATGGGCTGTCTGCATGGGTCAGTCTTCCGTTTTGGTAGACTGGTGGCAGGTGTTATGATGATCAACAGAGCTCAAATCTCACTGTTAGTTCTCCAAGCTCTGGCTCAATGTTTCCCCACTCTCTGTGGACCTTCATGAAAAGTGTGATCTCTCAGCCAGTATAATCAGACTTGGCATACATTTTGCTCGGGTGATTTTTATTGTTTACATTTTTCGTACACAGACTGTGCATAGATTTTTAATCAACAAAGGTAAACAACACAAATCAAGTTACCAAACTGTGCGTAGATTTTTAATCAACAAAGGTAAACAACACAAATCAAGTACCAAAACTGCAAGGAAAATGAAATGAATCTTCAACTTGTCATGTGGTTAGGTGGGTTTAATTACACCTTTTGTGAGCTTAAAACAAGCACATGCACTAACAAGGGTATAAAAAGCATACATTAGATAACCAAGCAAAACGAATCAATTAATCAGCCCAGCAGATTTCACCAAATCATGTAAGTTATGATACATCTGCTGAGGTAACATTCTTGAATACAAGGCAATAGTTACACAAACTGGAAATGAATCGCCATTCTTCTGGACAAAGTACAGTGAAATGTAGACGCAAAATCTCCAGGATGGCAGGATGATTATTTACCACCCTGGAAAACAATGTCAAAATATACTTGAAATTTTCCGGTCTAACAGTATGTCTGTGAGTACTTGTTTTAGATTTAACTGACTCGATGAAAAATGATGTAGAAAACCATGAAATTATTTGGCCAGTGTTGAGGTTTTTCCAGCTTGGTGGGCCTGTTGGCGAGTACTGGTTTGAGATTTATGGCAGTAAAGGTAAGTGTGGAAACAGTAAATTTTCCTGGTGGTTGTAACCTTGACAGGCTGTCATAAGATGGCGATGAGCCCTTGAGTTTCAGAGCGAGCATGAGAATTGACATGCCAGAAACGAACAGCTGCGAGTTCCACAGATGCACACTTCCCATGGCATGTGTCTGACGATGGCGTCATCTACAGGCTGAAGATGCAAAAGGGTCACGCAGATCCAGGCTGGGACTGGTACTGTCTTTAATACGCTAGAGGCAGTGGGTTGGGGGGACGAATCTTAATATCAGTTTTCACTAGTTCGTATATGCTCGTGGTGAGAGAAGAGCACTCTCTATAGCACAATTTTATCTGTGGTGACTGAGGGTCGTTCATAAGTCAGAGCCTGCATCTGTTGAGTATTCCATGCTGGAAGAATTGGATTCGTGAGAAGAGTCGTGTGTGTGTGTGTGGTGTGTGTGTGTGTGTGTGTGTGTATGTGTGTGTGTGTGTGTGTGTGTGTGCGTGCATGCGTGAGTACCTACGTGCGTGCGCGCGCGCGCGCGCGCGCGCGCGTGTGTGTGTGTGTGTATGTGTGTGTGTGTGTGTGTGACACGCTGTCCGCAAAATCTGTCTTCAAAGAAATCAATGAGACCTACAGCATTGTCCTTAAAACTGCAGAGACGGATTAGGAAGTAATGGGTTGTAGTTGCAATGCTTATGGGTTCCTTTCCCTCACCCTCTCCCGATCTCACGAAGTGGGAGTGAAAAGAAGAAAGTCATTAAATTAATCAATATTTTCCATACAAAACTGAATGCCAATTAACTGACAAAGATCATGTAGGTATAGAATACCATGACTCGCAGGATAAAAATGTAATGTTTCTTTTGGGATGAAAACTTGGATATGAACACAGTCATCATGAACACCTATCTGGCGATCAATGAGTTTTGCAATGTCTTGCTATTGCAGTAAGTGATAGTGTTCACATAACAAACGTGTTCAAGCTTTAAAACCCAAAGTACGATGAAATATTCTCTCCATGAAAACATCGAAAAGACCACAGAATGAAATAGAGACAAAACAAATCGATTATGGTTTGAATCCTGTGGCAACTCAGAGTGCAAACATCAAAGTTTCGACACGACATAACACGACAGACAACCTTGATAACCATTATACTAAGCCAGAGAACACGTCAATGAGAATTTTGGATTAGATGCGTCTTTAAAAAACCCAGTAGTGACAGATTTTACTATTAATGGCTCAGCTGGTCATTTCCTGCTCACTTCCATTTCTCTGGTGGAGATCGATGGAAAAGGGACTGGTGGTTGTCAATTTATAGTTCATGTACAACCTGATCAAGTTGTGCGTTTTCAAATAAACGAATGCACAAACACAAGCAACGTATGGTTGAATATTCAGAGTATTTCAGCGTCATCGAAGAGATAATGGAGTTTCGATAAAATGCTTAAATTCCAAGAACTTACCAGTCCAATATAGCATGACAGACACTGTCTGGTCAAGGTAATGAGTATCCTGTCCGTTATGATCTCTACGTCATGATGCGAAATAAATGGACAAATACCTCTGTGTCTCTGTCTTTTTCTGGGGTTACCGGTCCGAGAGACAGCATGTTGATCTGCAACGCATTGATCTGTCATCATCTCTGGTGAGTAATTAAAAACAATTGTTCACACACACACACACACACACACCACACACACACACACACACACACACAGGAGAGTTTGACAGCAGAAGGTTTCAGAGAAGAAAACCCTCTCGGACAAGTGTTTTGGCCTTGAATCTTTACGTTATAAGTTCATGACTCCCAGATGCCCTATTGCCATTTTTTTAGCGCTGCGATCCGGCAAGTTTTGGATGAGTGGGCGTCTCAATGCTTGCCTTTTTTCAGATGGATGTATTACCCCACTGCTAAACAGGACAGCTGTTCTAAGTTGGGAAATTTAAGATTTATGAAGTCCCCCCACCCTCCTCGACCTGATCAGCTGCAGCTCCTTTCAGCTGCCTGTGCCATTGCCGTCAGGTTCTGGTCCTCTTCTTACCCGAAATCCCGCGCTGTTTTAATGAGGTCACAGGCTGATGAGCCTACAAATCCCCTGCTCCAAATCTATGGCGAGAACCTGGGCCTGGGGGGCTTGCTCGCTAGACTGGTATACTTTTCGGTCTTGTAGAGGTGCGCTTGCTCAAATAAGATGCACATTTGCTAATGATACACAGTTTTCCAGTGCTAGCGATAAAATGTCATTAAAAACATAGACCTACTCAGGAGTTTTGATAAGGCCGGGGTTTTAATATTGAACAGCAATAAAACGCCAGCAATATGGCAACATTCAATATGACTCATATAAAATATACGTTTTGTTCTACCTTACATGGCAAGGAATTCTGTTCAATTCAAATACACAGAATTGGTTTACTCACGAGAAGATGAATAGGAAAAACCATTCACTATAATGAAATATTTTTTAGACGGTAAAAGTTCATCTCGAATATGGTATGAAAGACGCATTACCGCATTAGGTAGAATACCGGTTTGAGTACCTTGTCTCAGTTAAACGTAAATGTATTTGGATTGTATCGAGTAGAATCACAGACACTTTCATATAAACTCCAACAAGCATGTTTCAGTTTATTTGAATGGACAATCAAGATAAAATCAGTAGGAAGACTTCGTTGAAACTTTAAAACAAGGTGAAACAAATAAACCAGGATAGTTGAAAAAATGTATAATCGATTTCAAATTATCAGTGATCAAGCAAACTGTTTGCATGAAATCATAAATGGAAGTGTGCTGCAACGCCAATTCATATTTTTCTTTGAAAAGGTCTTGAAAGTTTTGAATCAGCATTTGGGACAAAATGTCGCAAAAAAAAAAAAAAAAAAAATGATCAGATGCAGCCAAAACACAAGGATGTTTTGCCTTGCGTATACCTAAAACCCCAAGTCAAGTGCTTTTGGGAGCCTTTTAATGACAATAAAAAATAGTGGGCTGTAATGATAAAGGAGAACAGATGATATTAGAGAATAAAAAAGTATTTTCCTTAGAACATTAAAAAGAAAGAAATGGGTGAGAGTTCTCACAAAGCACGAATGTCTAAAAATGACCATGGTCGCCATACTGATTTTGTTTTCTGCAAATGGTTTGATATCATCAGCTCAATGGTTTATTGGAAATTTGAAATACAGCTATGTGATAACACCATTGATGACTGGAGTGCTTCAAGAGCATAAAGAAAGCAAATTTCTAGTGTACGAAAGAGACATAAAACATGCTATGAGTTGTTCATACAAGGGGACGATTTGCAGCCGATAGTTCTGTACAAGGGATCTTGAAAACCAAACTTGATTTTTTTTAAAACATTTTTTTTTTTTCAGAATCCACAGAATCAGAGAGGTCAAGCTGAAATGGCTACAATAAAAATCGTGCGCATGAGTTTAGCTACAATTATTATCTTAAAATTGCAGTGGATGTGACTGACACGACGAGATGTGTAAAGTGAAATGATGCCAAACTGAACAAAAGTTTGGCATCTTCTTTAGAAACATCTTGTGTAGGAAATATGAAAATATCTTCAGTATTTACTTTCTCCTTAATTTTGTGCTTTAGGTATAGATGGACAAAAAATTATTTGCCCTGATAAAAATACTTACCAAACAGCATATCTACATACATAAAATGGCATTTTTTTACAAACATGTGTATCTTAAAAAAAATGCACTAACTGTTTTAAATAGAACCAACATAATGTAAAAAGTAACAGTAACGTGTTCAAATAACAATGATTGGATTATTCTATGCCAGGGTCTGTGGCACGACTGAGAGCCCATGTCGTGCATGTATTATGGAATATTCTACATTGTAGACGTGATTATGCTATTGGCTATGCTTTACGTTTTGTTTGTTTTACCTTTGAATTCTTTTATTTTCACTGTTTTCATTATGTGTTTGGTTATAAGGGAATGCTTTTTCCCCTGGCCTCTGTATGGACAGTCTACAATAATTTTCTTTTTTCTAAAAAAAATATGCATCAGTGGAAATCATTGTAATGTGGTTAAGTGTTGTAATTCCTATTTCCTTGTCATACTGAAATAGATAAAAAAAAAAAAAAAAAAACTTTTAGGATCAAGCTGGGAGACGTAAGGAAGGACATCATGATTTACATGGGGACAATGTGGTTCTTAAGACTTAAGGATGGGTGAACCAACTTTTGAAATGAAGAGCTAGATCTCAGAAACTTGTGTGTAAAAACTAGACTGGTGTGGAATAAACCTTAATGACCTGGAGAGACTTTGCAGGCAGAATAGTTTCACTTTTCTATGGTGAGGAGGAAACAACATCAAAAGCAGACTGTGAAGAGTTACTCTGTGACCGTCTGCAGAAAACTGAATTTAACTACGGACGCAACAAAAGTGGACAGACAGAGTACATCGACTTTACACCTTTATATCGGGTAACCAGTCACCATTCCCTCCATACCCACGTTTCAATTTTCCCTTAGCATTCATCCGGTGTGCGTTTCACACAACAAAAGAGAAAAATTTTTGTACATGAAAGCTGCTACTTAAAGGGTTTTAATGTGTTCATAGATCCTTTTCAGACATGCGAGAGAACCTCAGTCAGTGACTGCCTGAAAGTTTTTCAGGCGGGCCTGCAGGACAGTTACGGTAATCTTATGTCGGCTGCATGTTTATCAATAGTACAATCAATTTCTGTGGTTCGTGAGAACAGACGCTGAGGGAGATGAAACTGGATGTTGTGCGGTCTGTATCTGCCGATCATTGAAATTTCGTTTCGGTGAGTTATACATGTATACGTGCTAAACCAGCGTAATCCACCGTTACAGCCTGAGTGTTACTGCAATACGCCATAGGTCCTTTGATGATGTATACATGAAAGAGCTAACGGCTTGGGGAAAACAGTTTATGCAGTGATCTACTTGTTTTTTAAGTAGGGTGTGGACATGGTTGTTTAACCTGCCACAAATAACAACCAAGCTCTTGATAATTCTTTGCATAAAAGATATCTGTATTAAATCAAAAATCAAAATCAGTTCCCGGTCTTCCATTGAATTCTGAAAGGAGTTAATTGTAACTTGTGTGAGACAGGGGTCTATGCATTGATCAATTCACTTTCGATTTCAAATGAGTTTTAGAATATTCACTCAGAAGTCTCTTCTGGTGGATAATATCAAAATTTCAGTTATAATATTAGGCTTGTGGGAGAGAAGAGGAATAGGCGTGGGAGAGGTCTATATGTTCTTTAAATCGGATAATCCCATGTCTTAAAATGTACATTAACGATGGATGTTTTTTGTATGTGCGTTCATTTTAAGCAAATTCAATAAGAAATGTTAAAGAGTATTCCTTCTTAAGGCGTCATGATGGTATGTGGTTTTGCAAATAAAAACGATCATGTATTGTTACTGAATCATGTGATCTATATGTTATTGGTGGAGGATTTGGATAGGGCACTAAGGGCGTAAACTCTTTTTCATACGAAAAAACTGCAATTGTGGGTTTTTTAATCTCCGCTTAGTGTTAATAGATGCTCTTGAGGCCTATTAGCTCGAAAGACAACCTATTGAGGCAATTCTTGCAATCATTAGCAAAATGTGCAGGTGCTGTGGTTCATGCTATGTCGATAGGTACATGTCATTAGTGATCCACAGAGTTTGCAACACTATATAACAGTCAGTCCTTTTCGCAGTTTGACTCATTACTTTCAAATGTCTTGTGACTATTTCCATTTTTTAGTGTGCTGTTGTCGATTCTGAGAGTATATGAACAAAGTGTAATCAAAACATATACGTGTCAAAGCTTGACTTTAAGTTTTTCAAGGGATCAACAAAGCAATAGAGCAAATCTAAAAACCCATATTACAAAAAAAAATCGGGCGAGGAGAGATCTTCCTGCTGTATACTGTAGTACCACAGTAAGATATAGCCACGGGAACTTTGGGGGGGAAACGGGGGCTATGGCCAAATGCATGATGACTTGATATCAATAATATTATCAGATGCGTTTTAAAGTATGTTTTAGTAAATATATGCGACACTAATCACAAGAAAATTAAAATTGGAAAAACAAGACAGTCCTCAGTCGTACTCAAAATGACGTCATCTGTGACACGAACATACGTGTGATGGTATTAATAATTTGAAAAGATCAAATTAACAAGACGTTTAAGGTAAATGCGTTTAGATACAACCGTCTCATTCATCTTGCGTCAGTCAGAAACAGTCCTTAAGATAACAGTACATAAGTTTGCTATGAAAGGGTGCAACTAGGCAAACGCATTATGTTGGCACCTGGTTTTCACATCCACTCTGTGTAATGTCTTCACTAACTTAGCAGGGAAAGTGCGATGAAAATAGCACATTCAACGGTGACAATCATCAAGAGGTCAAAAGTTCAAAACAATGTAACGCTTCGTGGCCAGATGTCAGCATAGATGGCATTTTCAGGTAGGGATGAAAAACAATATTCTATTTTGAATTTTGGTATCCTTCTTGTATCGTCTTGTCAGAGGAATGATCCCAAAAAATGCGTATCTGGAATCAGTAGTTATTACTCTGCAAAGAAAAGTTCCACATTAATAATCTTACACCAAATCCAACAATTTCCCCAGGCTATTTTCTCTGCCAACGAAGCGAGTAAAAATATGGCAGTACCTGTCCGTTAGGTATAGATACCAGGGAATAGACAAACCAGAGTGATCCAGCTGGGTTGATATCCAAATTTGGATTTAAGGGGCGTAATCTACAGATGTTTACGTAGACGGCATTTGAAAAAAGTTTTCCCCCGGCAAAACGTAGGTTTATTAAACTGACTGAAGCCTTTGATTCTGTAAACAGATGTATTGAATGACCTATTCTATTACATTGGTGTACGCAGGAGGAAGCTATCCCAATGCATAAAATAAGCCACTGAAAGCATTATGTAAGCTAACCTAGATGTGGGGGAAACATGTCAGATTTGATTTTTAGTTAACCAGTGGCGTGACACAAGGTGATGTCTTTCAGCACTATCCTGTTTCTTCACTTAGTAATAAATCAAAACCAAAACTTGTTCTAATGGTATACATTGTGCACGTTTACTTCAGACTTTTTACAAGTACTTGCTCACCTAATCACAGATGATGCAGACTTAACTTTTGCCAACCTAATTCAAAACTTTGGAAGAAAAAAATATTATGCATTAAGAACAGATTATTGTTTAAAATCAGAGGATATTGAATATAAAGATTTAGAAAAAAAAAATGCAATGCTTGTCGTCAATGCATGTATAAAAAAAAAATCTAGGTTTTTTTTATTAAAAAAAGCTAAACACGTAAAGATCTTGCCACACCATATGTTTTACGCACATTTATAAGATTGGGAAAACACTCGGTCTTTCTCTCTCATTTTTTTCCTTTGTGTAATTGTTAAACAACAGTATGGTTTTGAAGTGTGGGGTTTTACAATTTGGTGTTACAAAGCAAAGCAGTTCATTTGCATGCCATTAAGAAATTCCTTATGTGTGTCATTACAAACGGCAGCTAAATGTAACATACGATGAGCAAAGTAAAAATCCAATTTGTTTGAATATTTTACTACACGCAATCCTCCTTTTGCTGATATTTTCACGAATACTAAATCAAGACTGCAACACAAATAGCACTTATAATCTGTCTATGATTAAGACGAACGAGGTTCAAAATAAACTGGCAATAAATGTAAATTCAAAATCACATGCACTTTGTTTTGGGTATGTAGTGTTCGACGAGGATGTAGGAGGCGTGATCGTATTTTAAAATATATGATTTGCAAAAGATTCAAAAGATGCAGGTGACAAGTAGGATACTAATATTTAGGATAATGACGAATTTGATTTCTGTGTGTGTTTAAATATGCTCCACTGTATTTCAGCATATGCATCAATGAAACAGATTGAATTGTTTTAAGGGTTAGCACAGGAGACACAATGCGCTCTCAATAGCTAACATTTGCCGCATATGGAATAAACATGTAAAATATAATTCTCTTGTATACAATGCCTTTACTGAGATCATTGAACCATGTATGAGTCTTGATATTGATATCATTAACACTCAGTAAGACTCATATATGGAAGCCAATGTCTGCAAAATCTGGTGGAAACCATGTAGAGCAAATAAATATGTTTATCAGTTCTGAATACATTTTTCAGTTTCCCCTTCTTTTTGGTTTAATGTTATGGATTTATCCTGCATTTAATAAAGTATTTTTCACGACAAAATATCTGATCCAAAAAGCCATTGTTTCATGTTTTTGTTGTATATAACAATGTCAGTTGTATTTTAAGATAATTCTTACTCGGCTTTTACTTTTCTTCATAAAAGTTTCTAGGTCTTTTCTTTTTCAAAAATTCCAGAATTAATTTACTCTGAAAATCAACAGAAATGTAAAACATACCTTGGCAAGTTTTCACATTTGTGATTAATGATTTTGTTGATCGTTGCTATCGCTATAAACTTTGTGATAAACGTGATTTTATTTTGTCTCTTGGTGGAGGTGCATGGGAATGTCGAAATCATTTGGTATTTTTTGCTGTCCTGCTTCGGACAGTCTTAGACACCTTATAATCGCCACAAAAGCATCAAAAGCGTCCTCTTTCTCTTAATTGTATAGCACAAATTATCTAGGTGTAATGATGACATCAAATATCTTGCTGTTATTATACTATACATTTTAAAATTCAATAGAGTATAATTTTCTCAATTCTGCAGGTCAGATTTCCTCCATACAAACCGTTTCTGTTTTTTTGATCATCAAATTTGTCGTGCTATCATTTTGTGTGTCTACATCACTTTAAAATCGGCAATAGCCTCACTGGATACATCGCATGCATCTGCCTAAATCATTTTCTTTAAGGAAAAAGTACACACCAGGACCAGAACACCAACAAACAGACATTTGAAATTGTTTAGTGTTCATAATTTGATGCATTCAGAATCTTTCATTTTGCATTCATTCCCAAACAAGGGGTTAAAGTAATGCCTAGCACCATATCATTAAAGTTGTCTGTAACATTCTGAAGATGTATTTCTTTAGGTACATCACTCAATAGCACGACCGTATTACCCTCCTAGTATTGCATGAGATGTAGATGAAAATTCAATCGATCATTGAATCATTGAACTGGAAGGGCATTAAGGAGAGTTACTGATTGAAAACAAATAAACATCTAAGGCTGCTCTTAAAGGAACGAACTTTTTAGATCACAACCCTACTTCATCTAGTTCTTAATCTCAGCGATCTTGTCTCCATTCTCAACTGTGCAACCTTTTGGTTTGCGTTCCAAGATCGGTGAGGTTCTCAAAAACTGACGAACCTTGGTGTGTAGAGAAAACAAAGCAAAACAAACAAAAACAAAACAAAACAGCCAAACACATATCGTTCAGCATGTTCTGGGAACTGTTTGGGTTCGTGCGAAGGGAAGGAACAAAATAAAAAGGTCTCCAATAATGAAAGTCAGTTTGTGATAACCCCCCTTGTGGATTAAATCAGTTTGTAAGTGTTTGACCTGAATTTTCCATCCTCGATTGTAAATATACGTTTGTTATTCGTGAAGCCAAAATATACAGTTTCTTTGGAAATTTATAAGTGAACTTTCAGACAAAAAGATGAAATGGATCTTGCATTATTTTCAAAATGGTTTGCCAGCACAGTAGGCCTAATATCATAAACCCCAGTCGGGCACCAGTGGGCAGTATGGCAGGCGCGTTCCCCTACTTTGAAAAAAAAAACAACAACAACAAAAAACAAAAACAAAAAACCAAACAAACAAAACAAAAACCCTTTCAAGGCTCAAGTCTTATCTCGTCGGAACTCTGCGAACTAGATCATGAATTATGGGCCTCAGTGAAGGGGAAAACTCTTGTTCCACGTGAATTCGTGATCTTGATTTGTGAACCAGCGTCTACTCAATGAATAACGGTCTTGAGGGAAGCCATATTACGTGAAGACTAAAAGAAGTTACTGCCCTTGCATGTTTTTTGAATATTCTATGAAAACAATTCGCTTATGAATATTGTGACGGACCGTTTCTCGTCCAGTCAAAATTTTCATGCAACCTTGCTAACCGGAAGGTAGTCGTCCAGAGCTGGTTGAAAAATTTATCTGACTGACTGCTACTCACCTGCGCACCGTTAAAGCCGGGTGAGTTGAACCGGTTAGGCAGTCTCTGCAGTGATATCCGGCAACGCAACTTTTCAGAAGGCCGAAGAGGGACTCAGCTGTATTTTGGTGGCAGTCAGGTATTTATCATTCAATGTTTATTTATTAGCAATCCAAAACCGTATTCCCGTTTAGGAGCGACTGAAACTTCCTCAGCGCACTTGTGAAGGATCTGTATTTTTGTTGTGTTCTGTTATCCTATGACTTGATAGGGTAACAAAACGAAATGCTGTCGTAAAACATGAATAGATGAAGTGAGGGTTAAAGAAGTGGTCTTCAGAAAAAAAAAAGTTTATTCTGTGACTTAATTAGTTACGAACTTCATGATGAAAAAAAGGTTTGATGTGGTTTGCGAGAAGAGGGAGAGTTTTTGATGCTATGAATAATAAGCTCCCAGAGTGAGCGGCACGGGACTTGATATATGTATGTTTTGATTTTGATGTGGATGAGTATTTAATTCACTCTTGATATGAATATTGAGAGTAGTTGTGTGTTGTAAATAAGAGTGTGTGGAAATCTTTCTTATCTTTTGGAAAAAATACCTTTTAAAATCTGGTGACTATATGAAATAAAATGAACATTCTTGTCGAAGAAATGAATATTTGCGACACCACGAAAGATATTCATAGTTTGATGAAAAGTAATCTTTTGTGTAATGATTGTATTCATGGTTCATTGAAGTGGGTCTAGGTCGGAATCCTTTCCCCAATTTTGGAAAATAGATTCTGAAAGGTTTATATTGAAGCCCTTTCCTGTGTAGAGCCACAGCTCTTGTGTGAGACTGTCGCTTTGTTGCCGGCAGAGACGCCGTGAGTGTAGTAATGTTTTTTTTTGTGTTTTGTTTTGTTTGTTTTGTTTTTAGCTACAGCTCTGTGAAGTTATGCAAGTTCTGTGTCAGACTTGACGATGTAGACGTCGTCTTCATCTTCATCGTCTCGTCGTCTTCGTCCTCTTCATCGTTTCGTCGTCGTCGTCGCCGCCTTCACCAACGTTGGAACCAGCAGCGATAGTAGATAGTGAATCATATAGAGATATATTTTGTGTCGTGCGCCCTGTTTGGCGTACTTGAAGTATTGGCGTGCCGACTATTGATGTTACTGCATTTATTGTATGTTTGTCTGATGGCTCAGGCAGCATAAAACAAACAAACAAAAAAGAATCGTTTCTGTTGCCTGGCTGTCAATGTTCGGGTGAGTGTGTGTGTGTATGTGATTTGGAAAAGTCGTGCATGCATCCATAATTTGATATGGTTTGCGAGAAGAGGGAGAGTTTTGATGCTATGAATAATAAGCTCCCAGCATAGTAAAGGGCGCAGGTGAAAACATAACCTTCTTGTCCTCCTTTATGGAGTTGAACTGTAAGATTTACATTGCTCTACCATTTTGAAGTGCTAAGGAAAATGGTTGTTGTGCAGGGTATATACAGACGCCAGAATGGGATACACCAACACCACGCCTACGATTTATGAGAAGCTGTGTCACTCTGACTAGACCACCTGGTCACGTTATCCTCCTGAGTAAAGTCAGTAGGCATCGGAGGCCTATTGTCACCTTCCTTGGTCCTTGTGGCACCAGGCAGAACTGTCTCAAGGAGCCTCAAAGGCACAGATTTCCTCCAATTCTGTTCCCTGATGACTTAGGAGCTGGAGCAAATGAAGAACCTCATTTGTCTGTATTCTTTTCCACTCGTTCCGAACGTCTGACATTTCAAGAAATCAGACTTCGCTTTTCTTTCCACCCAGAAAACATGAAACCTTATCAAGTGCCTGGACTGGGCGCCTGGAACTGCTCAGTGTCAGTGTGGCCTGACCTGTTTGAGCACTTTCCCTGTGATCTGATCTCTCAGTGTGCAGAGCACGAGGATGAAGCCCCTTTGTCCCTACACCTCTGACAAATGTGGACCAGGGAAGGTAAAGTTAAAATAACGATCTGTAAGTGATAGGTTAGCTTTCAGGGGAGTTGTGTTCTAAATGATCAGTTGTGTTGAAGAGATCTCCAGAATCCATAAAAAAATCTGAAACGGGTACATGTGCAAATATAAACAAAAAAATAATAATAATAATAAAAAAAAAACAGAGAGTTCGGAGAATTTCATGCTTGCTACACTACATGTTCTGACCTAAGAAGCTACAGTGCGTAAAAAGTTACAGATAAGAGAAAAAGAAGATTTTTCAAAAAGTGTGGAAAGACTATCTCCCTCTCTCTCTGTCTCTCTCTCTGTCTGTCTCTTTCTCTCTCTCTCTATCTGTGTGTGTGTGTGTGTGTGTGTGTGTGTGTGTGTTGTGTGTGTGTGTGTATCCGTGCGTGCGTGCAAATTGTGCGTGCGTGCATTGAATCTACCTGACACTATACTTCCCCCATTTGTCCACCACAACCTTTGCCATTCATATTTATATTGCTTGTATCCATCTGCTTGAGTCAAATGGGTAGTCCCTTTCTTGTTTAGATTATTGCCTCTCTCTCTCTCTCTCTCTCTCTCTCTCTCTCAAAGAGGTAGGGTGGTAGGTGGGAGAAGAATAGACTAATATCTTCGTATTCATACATGCGCTTGGTATCAACCCTAATGCGTACTGACACTGCATATCTGTAAATACATGGCCAGGAAGCTGCAAATTAGAAATTTTAAGTGACAGTGGTACTGTGTTCACTGCATATAGGTTTTTGATATTCCACGACGTAGTAAGTCCAAAGAATGACAAAACTTGATGCCCTACGTTTCTTTCTTTCTTTCTTTTTTTTTTTTTTTTAATGCAATGAGATCTGTATCGTGAAAATTTCATTTAAAAGAAGAGAGGGAATTCAGCTTCTTTCCCTTGAGCCAAACGTTGTTTCGACGAACACAACAATCACCTTTCCTTTGAGATTTTTCAACCAACGATCCAGCTCTAAGCTAAAGGTCCAGCTAGACAAAAATGCGTTCATAAAATAATTTTCATTGTCTTCATGCTATTACAGTTTGTGCCCACAGAACTTCAAAGTCAACGGAAACAGGAAAAACAGAAGCGAAAAAACTCAACAAGCAAAACAGAGACAAAGCAAAAGGTGGAATTACTGACAACAGTCCAAAATACAAACAGGCTCTCAAAAGGGGGTGCAAAATAACGCTCCTTCGATACACAGTACAACACAGAAAAGTAGCTTTTGACAAATGTGACGTCTTCAGACATTACATACAATAGATATCAAACATGCACAAAGCTGTATGCCCCAATTAGTGTTAGCAGGAATAGGAACCGAGCATGCAATTTTGCTGGCATATGTTGCAGAGTGTGTGAATCACAACCTTGCAAGCGCCAATGTTGACGTAGCTTTGTCCCCAACAACAATGCCTAAAGGAAATCTTAAATTCAGACGAATTCAACCAGAAACAATGACTGATCTTGGGAACTACGGACACAACAATTGAAACTATTCAACACTTACTTGACCTTCCTTCAATGCAGGCAAGACACAAGCTAGAACAGGTGAAAGCATCTTTTTCAAAACTCGAAAATCCCCTAACCAGTTTACGCGGCAGTCAAGGACATGAAATGCGCTCGTCGAAGACGTGGAAAACCATGCATGAGACAGACAAAACAGCTCATGAACAGTTATCGGAACTCTCAACGAAATAAATGTATATCTACTGCACAGCTATTGCCATCGCCCCAGAGCTTCAAAAACACTGTCGAGAATGGCCAGAATGAAAATCAGCGCAAAAAAAAATAAGATGCAGGTAGAAAACCTTGGCATACAAGAAAATATTGTTCAACACACTGACGGTTCAGTCACCAGGTAAATAGGTGGGGAAATACAGTGAGGCATAACTTCTGATCATTTAGGAAGACAAAGGTGCATACAATTTAACCATTTCAAGCCCAACAGTGGAGGTAGAAGCAATGACACGAGCACTCTACTGGCTGTCATCCACAGACCAGCCTAGAACTCAACAAGCCATGATGGTGACTGGCTCCATGAACCCACTCCAAAAAGTGGAAAGTGCAATGGGAAGCCCTGACTGGCATGACGTAACGCGCAACCTTGCATTGAAAGACTCATAAGAGTACACTGTCCAGGACGGGCAGTGTCAAAGAAATGAGACAGCAGACAAACTGATAGGCAAGCGTCAATCACCTCAAGAAACAAGATCAAAGATCGTAGACCATCGTTTGGAGCTCAGCATAAACACAGGAATCCTTTGCACATCCAGATTTAAAAGAAAGAACAAGAACATCACCAACCAACCCAATTCTGAAATACTCTCAAGGCCAGAAATGCAAAACTCCTTTAGAATAGAGCAGACTCATATATATATATATATATATATATATATATATATCACAAATAAAACTAGAGCCAGCAAGAACTCAAAAAAACGCTCAACCGGGAAGGGAGCGACATAAGTTTAAAAATATGATTAAAAAAGAGAATAAAAAAAAACACCAACAAACTGTTTCAAGCTCTCTGCTCTCTTCAGGTGAACACCCTGAAGAGAGCAGAGAGCTTGAAACAAGTTTGTTGGTGTTTTTTTTAATCTCTTTTTTAATCATATTTTTAAACTTATGTCGCTCCCTTCCCGGTTGAGCGTTTTTTGAGTTCTTGCTGGCTCTCTAGTTTATTTTGTGATAATCGCTCCTTACGTTGAGCACTCTAGCCTGACAGAACCTAAACTTAAAATGGAGAAAATCAACTTTGGGCAGTCCACTACACCCTGAAGAGAGCAGAGAGCTTGAAACAAGTTTGTTGGTGTGTTTTTTAATCTCTCTTTTTTAATCATATTTAAAAAAAAAAAAAAAAAAAAAAAAAAAAAATATATATATATATATATATATATATATATATATATATATATATATATATATATAATATATATATATATATCAATCACAGACCATCGTTTCGAGCTCAGAGGAATTCTTTGCACATCACCAGCCAACCAGACTTGGAATAATCTTAAGGCCAGCACTGCGAACAGAGCACTCATATTGGGTCTTTTCAATGGCAGAAACGAATGACAAAACACACATCAACTAGGATAACACTTTGAATTTCTCAAGATCCACTGTTTGAACTATTTACGTATCTGCACTGGTAGTGTGTGCATCAATAAAGCGATACAAGTGTTTAAAGAGAGTTGTAGATTGTGTGTGTGTGTGTGTGTGTGTGTGTGTGTGTGTGTGTGTGTGTGCGTGCGTGCGTGCGTGCGTGCGTGCGTGCGTGCGTGCGTGCGTGCGTGTGTGGTGCGCGCGCGCGCGCGCGCGCGCGTGTGTGTGTGTGTGTGTGTGTGTGTGTGTGTGTGTGTGTGTGTGTGTTAGAGAGAGAGAGAGAGAGAGAGAGAGAGAGAGAGAGAGAGAGAGAGAGAGAGAGAGAGAGAGAGAGAGAGAGTGTGTGTGTGTACGTGCGTGCGCACGTCCGCGTTTGCGCACGCGTATGTGTGTGGGTTTTGTTTTTGGTTCTGTTTTTTGTTTGTGTTTGTGGTGGTGGTGGTGGTGGTGGTGTTACTGATAAATAATAACTATGTCATCATCTGAACATCCATTTCCCACAAATAACCAGAGGGAAGCACACACACACAAACACACTACATGAAAACTTGAAATGAACATGCCCTTTAACTGAATGTAAAAAAAAATTAGTACGTCAACCAAAATATACATTGACTCGAATTTAGTGGAATGTCACAGGTGTGTTTTGGTGCACATAAATATTATTAACCGAGGTCCCCACCTCAAAGTTGGAAATACCTTGTTTCACTTGCACGAAGGAACGTGTCTAGTTTGTTCTTGTTTTTTGTTTTCGTCTCCATATAATACTGGATTTTTGTCTCTGAATGATAAACATTTGGCCCACATTTGTGATCTAGTAATGTGGGGTAGGGTGGCTGCCATGAGGCATTACATTCGTAACAATTTATGGTGAAAGAGGACGAAAGAAAGAAAAGAGGGAGAAAAAGAATGTGGGAGTGAGAATGGGGGTTATTGTAGAGTGACAGGGCGATCTGGGACCCTCTATTTGTTTTAAATCCACCCCTGTTTTCATACACAATAACACCTTCATGTACCCCCTCCCATGCACTCACACGCGTCCTTCTTCCTTTTCATTTTGGAACATTTTCCATTCTATCACTTGCTCTTGCAGATAGACACTGCAGAGGGATGTTACATCTACAACGAAAAAAAAGAGATTGCATCTGCCTGCTGGATGCGGAAAAAGAGTGCCAAAGAAACGGAGGTTCTCTGGTCAGTCTGGAGACTGGCCAAGAGATGGAGGCCTTCAAGAATGTCCTGAAACACACGCTCAGTATCAGGCAACTGTGGATCGGTTTGAAAGCAACTGATTTTTGTTATGCCAAAGACACTTTTGAACCCCTATGTAATAATCCACTGTATTCATTTTGATGAAATGTCATTTCTTATGTTATTTCTTAACTGGTGTTCAAATGCCAGTCGTTTGACAGCTTGAGCATGTTCAAATGGTTATACAGATGGTGCAAGTTCATTTGATGGGTTGGGTGGAAAGGGAGGGGGAAGAAGGTGGAGGGAATACCCTTGCTGATAAGGTTCTTTGAAAAAACCCCTCTCTCTTCTCTCTCTCTCTCTCTCTCTCTCTCTCTCTCTCTCTCTCTCTCTCCTCATGTTCGTATACATATGCATGTGTTCGTATACATATGCATGTGTCGACGGTCCGACGGTCCCCATGCATACACTCACACACAGAGAGACAATTATGCGCCCCTGCACATAGCAACACATCTGACTCCTTTCTTTCAATGTAACAAACAATAATAGAATTGCAAATTCTCCCCAGTCGAAAAATATGCTGTTTTTTCTTCCATTTTTTTTTTCTTTCGTTTTCGTGTCTCATTTCTTTTACCGCGAGGGGTTTTAATATCCCCCCCCCCCCCCCAATATGTTATTCAACAAGACGTCCTTTTTATACACCAAGAAAAAAAATCTAGGTCACATTGACCTCAATTCATTCGGCCATTTCCCAATTTCTTCTTTAGGTCATACAGACGACCAGTTTGCCTTACATAAGCAACAAACCACTCTGAGTTCACCGACCCCACTTCCATTCAAAGCTTCCAATGAAAAAAAAGCCTCTGTCTTTAAGTCACCAAAAATAACATATTCTTACTGTGTGGAAAATCATCACATCGTTTTCCAAATCAAGATGTCTTTCGACAGCAAACTTTTCAAAGCCTCTGAAGGGCTGCGAGGGGCAGCGTCCCAGTGACAGTTCCAGCAAACAGGGTGCTCGCCACTATGGTCAATGATATACGAGCCTATCCAAAAGTACTTGAGAGTTTTCAACTCTTGTCTCATACATCTTAGTTCTACTCTGCTCCTCTAACTAATATCTCCCCATTTTCCTCTCTCTCTCTCCTCTCAGCTCTTTCTGCCAAAGTGACAGGCAGTCTCTTATTTCCCAAGGGTACAAATCACTATTTCAAAGAAAAAAAATGATCACTGAGGAGCAATTACTCTTTGAAGCTGTTTTCAATCACTCTAGTTAACGTTCTTTAAAGATATATCAAGAATCTGCCATGACGTCTTTCACAGATGTTCCTCCTCTCTTGTCTCCCTTTTAAATTGTAACAATGACGTCACTGAAAAAGAAAAAAAAAGCTTCCCAGAAATGTTTCCAAAGTTCTCCATGCCGACGATTTTCCTGCCTTCAATGTTGTCGAAACATCACATCCGCCAGCTACAGAACGAAGGAAGCATCACATTGGAAGATGGGTTTTCAACTAGGGTGCGTAAATTAATGGCAATAAGACAGTTTCTTCAGTCTTCCGGCTTTCACCAGCCCCAGAACAGAACGGAATTGCTCAGTGGTAGAGCGCCAGACTCGTAATCTTGGTGATCCTTGGGTTGTAGGTTCGAATCTCCGCCGCCAGGCCGTTCTGGTACAGGGGGATTTTTTCCGTTGGAGTCAACAATGCTTCTGACTCCATTTCCCATAGAGTCCTTTGAATGGGACTATAAACCGAGGTTCTGTGTGTGAACGCACGCATAATGTCTTGCACACACGTAAAATCCCACCACAAACTTTCGAAAGAGATGGCTAGTTTGGCCTTTGATATGGATGACGTGTTACACATAGCATGCACCCTGTGTAAGAAATGGAAAGAATGAAGAAGTAAGGTAATTGAGTGAACAATATTGAACGATATTGACTGGGTCACACGGCAAACGACTGAATGAAATGCCAGCTAGCAGCTCTTCAGTCGGCACTACCCAGGTAGGTAGCCCATTGTATAAACGAGTGTGGATTGTACAGCGCTGAAAGTGCTTAAAGCTTGGTTTCTAGTGAAGGATGGACGCTATATACGTATTCATAGTAATAGTAGTAACAACGATAATAATAATGATAATATGATAATAATAATATTAATAATAATAATAATAATAATATAATGCAAAACTGAAACTGAATGGAAAGGAGCTGGATGACACAGACATACCAACATATTTGGGGTGAAACTAGATGAACGCCTTACCTGGAACCTCTATCAAGAACATTGAAGAGAAAGCAGCCAGGAGACTCGCCATCATAAAGAAACCTCTTGGGTTTGCTAACAGCAACGTCCTGCCGAAGGTGTATAAAGGTACTGTCAGACCGAGTCAAGAGCATAGCAGCACTGCTTGGGTGGCAGCATAAAAACCAACACAAGTTGCCTGAGCAGAGTTCAAAATACAGCACTACGGTTGATCATGGGCAGGATGAAAACGACGCTCGTCCAGTAATGAAAAAAATACACATCTCCTTCCCCTTGAAGACAGACGTGGGGAGAAAGTCTATGTCCATAGAGAAAAGCTCTTTCGCATTCCTTCACATCAAATGCATGCCAAACTAAAGAGTTCCATCAAGAACAAGTTGGAGCGGAAACGTTTCAAACACCTCTCCAAAAGCCGACACAGTCAAAATGAAGACCTGCTGCCTACGTCTTCAATTGAAATGGAAATATTTCCCAACTTTGAAGAGCCAGATGACCCCATAGAAGAAGTTTGAATCATCACAAAAGTTCCTTGCATACAGGAAAGATTGTCAAGCCCCTCACCTGCTAAAAGCTTTGTCATTGGAGATGATTGCTGACCAGCACAACCTCAGCGAATGGACGCACGAGTTCACAGATGGGTCGTGAAAGGGGGGAAAGAAAGAATGAAGGAGCAGGCATCTTAATCAAACGCACTGATCAGAGACTGACCCCAGAACCTCTCCTACTGACAAAAAAATATGCCTGAAACTACGAACCTGAGTCAGCAGCTGTGCTTCATGCTGCACAAACATTCAGGAAGTCAGACAACCCACCACCCAAGACTGCTTTCTTCACAGACTGGAGATCTCTGCTGGATTGACTTTTGAACAACAGGATTGAACAGCTGCTGAAAAAACATCAAAAAGCCCTTCGTGTCTTTCACTATGATCCACATCGTACTCCAGAGGATTTCATCCCATTATGGGATCACTAGGAATGAAATGGCTGCCACTGTAAAAGGCAGGTAGCAATGTGGAGCAGTTCGGCCACCCAATGACTTACAGAGAGACCAAAACTATCATCCACAACCAATACCAAAACCAGTGATACAATCCATCAGCTCCAGCGATACCGTCGAGCAATCCTTTTCAGATTGAGAACTCGCCACTGCCGACTGCTGAGTACCTCAGCTGAATTAGTGACCGAAAATGAGGGCTTTATGTAACAACTGTAACATCCTTTACTTGCAGTATATGGGGGTCATCATAGTCTGTCTTGAAAGCAGAACTGTTCATATTGGCTGCCCAGAGACCGAGACCTTTCGTCCTGATCCTGACTCTTCAGTCGTATATGGATCAATGATTTGGTCCTCCCTTGATATCATCAAATGGAACTACGCCATCTGTAATTCTGTGGCATTTTTACTACTAGTGGCTCAAAACCAAAATTCAACAGCACCCCAGAGTAGCCAGTGAAGGGTAGAAAAATAAAATGAAAAGAATACCCTGTAAAGAATAAGCTGTTTAAAACTAACATTTAAAAAAACGGTGTAAAGAGTAATAGGTATATGAAAAGTATTTGAACCATCTTTGAGGATCCAGTTAAGTTTGAAAAGCGGCCCGAAAGGTGTCAAGAGTCAGAGTGTGGACAGCTCTATCGTTTAATAAACCCAAGTGTTTACATGGATCTCATAAGAGACAAAATCTCCACTTATTGACCAAACAATAATATGTTGAAAAAATCATTTGTGGGGGGAAAGTAGGGCAACATAACAATTTTCCCATGATTACAACAATTAATTATCAAAGATTATAAAAGAGAGACAGAAGAAAAAAGGTGGGTGTGTATGGGGTTGTGAACGAAAGAAAACTGGAACAAAAAGAGGGCATTGTGATATAAACAAAAATGTCTCCACTACCAGCATATGGGGGCCATCGTACTCGGTCTTGAAAACTGAACTATTCAGGGGACTTTCGTTTGCCCATTCCGATTCATCAGAGGGACACAGCTGATTGTTCCAGACCTCCCTTGGCGGCATCAAACAGAATTATACCATTAATGTGTCTGTGGTAATCTCGCCACTAAGGGCTCAAAAGCAGAAATACAAAAAATAAGACTTTTGGTCTAATCCGTTTTATATTTATTACTTCTTCCTATTTATTAGTCGTTTTGCAATTAATGCATGCTTTTGGAATTTGTGTTTCAGTTATCCTAATTTTATGTATGTGTTTAGATCCTGTTTTTGTCCTCCATAACTATGTTAAGCGTCATTGTGCCGACGTAGTTTATATACTTGTGGACTATGTTTTTTTTTTTTAATACAGGCAGTCTGGAGACATGGCCTTGAAATTGTATTTTTTGTTGAATTTCGAAATATCAAACGAAAAAGAACTATTTTTCACAAAAATATAATCAGTAGATTTGCGGTTGTTCGTTTATTTGTTTTGTTCTGTATCTGTTTGTGAGAGAGAGAGAGAGAGAGAGAGAGAGAGAGAGAGAGAGAGAGAGAGAGAGAGAGAGAGAGAGAGAGAGAGAGAGAGAGAGAGAGAGAGAGAGAGAGAGAGAGAGAGAGTGTAGTTGACAAGATGCAGTTGACAAGATGCACTTCTTCTGCATTTGTTTTGCTGCCGTCATGGTTGTGTTTTGTTTGGTTTGTTTGGTTATTACAAATTTTGGTTCTACAATATTTGCAGATATGCAGACACTTTAATCTGGGAGAGTGGTGTGGTTGCTTTTTTTACGCCAAAATTTTATATTTGGGAAGGTTCGTTTTTTCCGCAAATTGTAAAAACAGAACGTACTGAATGTATTCAATTAGGCACTTATCACCAATCATTTTACAAAAGTCTTTGTGATAGTAGGGCAAGAGGCTTCGTGTGTGAAGTCCCTTCCTTTTCAGATCACCATTACTTTAACACAACTGTCAAGCTTCCTGTCCTGTGCAAGAACACGACCAAGTCATATGCTCATCTTGAAATGTGTCCCATGCAGCACCTGACTCAGGAACTTTTGGCCTGTGATGTGAAGAGTCGGTGCAGGGGACTGGGAGAACACTGACACATGGTACAGGGCGACGTGCAGCATGTCCCAGGGACAAACACTGCCGTACTTTTACTGTGATGTATCTGTGGAGTTTGTGCCTTACACTCTGGTGTGCGATTTTAGACAGGATTGTGCAGACGGGCGTGATGAAGATTTTTGTGAGCATGTAGCGTGCAGGGAAGACATGATGGACTGTAAAAACAGACAGGTGCATGCTCCAAAGCTTCTGATAGCCTCTTTCGTTTTCTTACAGTCTGTTCTCACAGATTCCGACACATTTGTCTGCAAGAAAGACGTACAACTGCATATTAACCTTTTCTCTCTTTTATTCTCCAATTTCTGATATGTCCTCTTCTTCCATACCCTGTCCGTAGTATTACCTCCTTGCTATTGGTTCTGATCCATACACAGCTACATCCAGATTTAGTCTTCAACACTCCCAGCAACAGCAGTCCGTGCTTAAAAACAGTTTCATTAGACCACGACCAAACACTGTGACCACAAGCTTGAAGCTTGATCTGAAAAAAA
>JADBJO010003392.1:0-7500 GCA_016801955.1 Conus betulinus
TCTGACTGTGCCCTGCAAACCCCCCAGAGTACCTGCCTATGATCGTGGGCTCGGACACCATGTCGACGTACGGACTGACGGACACGTGGTCCTACGACGACAGCTGTGACGCCACGATGTACAACGTCTTCGCCGCCGCCGCCTTCCGCTTTCGGCCACTCCATGGTGCCAGACTGGCTGCTGATCGATGGCACCAACCAGACGAGCGTGAACCTGTACCTGAGGCCCTACCACGTGTTGAACAACCTGGACAGTCTGGTGCAGGGGCTGGTCACGGAACAAACCGAGAGGGCCGACCGTTGGTACTCGGAAGGTGCGGCCACGTTGTGCTATGCGCTGATGTAGTGTGATCATCTTTATAATAATATAATTATTATTATTATCATTATTATTATTATTACATTATGATGTTATTATTATATTATGTAATTACAGAACATCTATAAAGCACCTTGCCAAAGGTTCTAGGCGTTGACAATCCACATTTACATGAACGCAATGGGCTGCCTGCCTGGGTAGTGCCGACTGAAGAGCTGTCTGCTGACGCTTCATTCGGTCGTTTCCCGTGTCATCCAGTCAATATTGTTCACTCAGTTTCCTTACTTCCTTCGTTCTTTCAATTTCTCAGGTGGTTGCTATGTGTAACATGTACTCCATACCAACGGCCAAACTGGCCTTCTCCTCCGAAAGTTGTTGATGGGATATTACGTGTGTGCAAGATGTTATGCGTGCGTTCTACACACAGAAGCTCGGTTTATATATCTCATTCGAAGGACTGGTTGGGAAATTGAGTCAGAACCAATGTTAACTCCAAGTAAAAAAAAAAAAATCCCATGTACTGAAAAGGCCCGGCAGTGTTTGAACCTGCAACCCCAGGATCACCACGATCACGAATCCGGCGCTCTACCACTGAGCATTTCCGGCCCCCAGCATATCACAGCTACTGTCAAAAGGCGAGCAGAATAGCAGAGATGATTACACTGACACCACGTTCTGTTCAAACCAAGGAGAAAATGGCACCACTTTTTCACTCGCTGGTCACGCCAGTCGACGACGTTCGGTAATCTGCAAGGGAGGTAATCAATGTTAGAGATCGCGTTCAGCAAGAGTGACCTCGCCGTTTTCGTAAAATGGATAAAAGGGCACGCCCAAAGCAATATAGCCCCATCAGTCAGCTTAAACCGTTCAATCAGAGGTAGAAAATGACAAGAATGGGTGTGAGGCAGAGCACCTGTGATTCAGACAGTCAATACCGACATCGTTTTCAGGCGTGCGCTTCAAATCAGATCTTTGATTCATTGGATCTATTTGCTTGGCTCATAAACTGCAAAATGGTCACTGTGCTAACGCTGGGGTAAAAAATAACATGGAGTATCTTCCCCTGATTTTTTTTTCTTTCTAAATAGGACCGTCTTGCCCCATCATCAGTCAACACTTGAATCATCAAGAGAGAGAATACGAATACGAATATCTTTATTGAGGGTAAAATGGATAAGCTAATAGCTTTTTATTACACCATGCCCTTAAGAACAACAATAGTCACAAACAATATCAAAATGAACGTATACATGATACACGGAAAGGAAACAATGAACAAGCTTATAACGACGAAACATGATTAGCATAAATATTATCTAGCAACAAAGGTTAGGTCAGAATTGAGGAATAATGTACATTCGAGGAAGGGAAAAGGAAGGAAAAAGAAAAAGAAAAGGAAAAAAAAAAAAAGAAACGAAAAGAAGCATACGCGCACGGGCTCACACACACACACACACACACACCACACACGCGCGCGCGCGCGCGCGCGTGAAATTCTCAAACACACACACATGTACGCCAACGCGCGTAAATACACACATACAACACACACACACAATACAACACACGCGCGCGCGGGCGCATGAGTGTACGTACACACAACGCGCGCGCGCACACACACACACACACACACACACACACACACACACACACACACACAAAAGCGTGTGCATGCATTTCCGCATACATGATCACTTCAAATGCTCGTCTCCTCCACACAAACACCATCGTATACCACCACCAAACAGTTACAGTACAAGTACATCATCAATTCAAGTCACATGGACATGCATGAGAGGTCCCATCAAGTTGATGTTGATGTACATTATGTTACTAGACTTCACACTGTTCTATCAAATGTGCGTGTATGCCTTCCTAAATGACAAAGCACTTGGTTTGCATTTAATGTGGTCATGTGTATCATTCCATAATTTGCTTCCAGAACAAATGAGAGAAGACAGAAAAAAAAGATTAGTTCTTGGGAAAGGGATGCAGATATTACGTTTGCTATGACACTCTCTCAATAGGGAAATTTGTTGTTGAGATCAGCAGGCGTTAAATTGTTCACATTTCTAAACTTGAAAACAGCTTTGTTGTAACGGCATTTAAGACTGGAGGGAAGAATATCTCATTGTTTATAATCAGTAGGGACAAGAGAAGAGGATTAAGAAGAATGAGAGAGAGAGAGAGAGAGAGAGAGAGAGAGAGAGAGAGAGAGAGAGAGACCATGGGTGTAAAGCGATGCGGCTGTAATATAAACACTGTTGCAAACAGTGCAACTTCACTTTGTAGTATCATCGATCGATACAGACCTACATGTCTTGGGTTTGACGCGGCATTTGTTAACCAAATGATGACGCATCCACATACTGCGTAATGATCTTAACCTACAAATCGAGAAAAGGTAACTCTGTTTGCAATGATAGTGCATGCGTTATCTTTTCCTGAGGGGTATTCTCTGACACATGGTAATGTGGTGTGGCCCCTACTCTGAAGAAGCATTCCAACTTTGTCAGAAATATGCAAAGAAGGTTCACACACAAAATCATTGCTTTGAAGAATCGAAGCTGTGAAGAACGTCTGAAATGATTGAAATTGCCTGGACTTGAATATAAAAGAGTTAGAGATATGGAATCGAGACATCTTAAACTTCTGCATGGTTATTATCATGATATCAAAACACCGACATTCTTTTTACTGTAATTGCATCAACGACAAGAGGAAATTTCATGAAAGTAACAAAACCCTTCGTCAAAAGATATACACTTGCACACTTTTTTTTTTCTTACTGACAGGGTTATTAATATTTTTAATTTATTACCAACTTCTAATGTTACATCAGGAACACCTCAAGTTTAAAATCAGACGGGCAAGCACTGGGGAAAATGTTTGCTTCAAAACTAATTTGGTATTGAAAATTAATCGATCATAGCATATGCTGCAGACTCCAGTATACAAGTATATACAAACACATTTTTTCATCGAGTGGGCAACGCGCTGTCTTGAGCCTGTACCAGATGTGATATGATATGTACTGTGTTGTATTTGTTGCGTCGCATTGAACTTTTTTTTTTTCTTTTTTTTTTTTTTTTCGTTGCAGTTGCCATTTCCTTTGGAACTTTTGTGCGACTCTGTGCATGGCGATTCGAAATTACTTTGAACTTAGAACAAATCGCAATGACATTGTAGTTAGAACACATCGAAATGACTTTGTACTTCAACACACGTCGAAATGACTTTGTGTACTTAAACATGTCGAAACGACTTTGCACTTAACTCACATCGAAATGACTTTGTACTTAAAACACATCGAAATGACTTTGTACTTAAAACACATCGAAATGACCTTGTACTTAAAACACATCGAAATGACTTTGTACTTAAAACACATCAAAATGACTTATACTTGAAACCCCTCGATATGACTTTGTACCTAAAACACGTCGAAGTGACTTTGTACTTAAAACTCTGTGCATGGCGATTCCAAATTACTATGAACTTAGACAAATCGCAATGACATTGTAGTTAGAACACATCGAAATGACTTTGTACTTCAAAACACGTCGAAATGACTTTGTACTTAAACATGTTGAAACGACTTTGCACTTAACTCACATCGAAATGACTTTGTACTTAAAAACACATCGAAATGACTTTGTACTTAAAACACATCGAAATGACCTTGTACTTAAAACACATCGAAATGACCTTGTACTTAAAACACATCAAAATGACTTTATACTTGAAACCCCTCGATATGACTTTGTACCTAAAACACGTCGAAGTGACTTTGTACTTAAAACTCTGTGCATGGCGATTCCAAATTACTATGAACTTAGAACAAATCGCAATGACATTGTAGTTTAAAAAACACATCGAAATGACTTTGTACTTCACAAACACGTCGAAATGACTTTGTACTTAAACATGTCGAAACGACTTTGCACTTTACTCACATCGAAATGACTTTGTACTTAAAACACATCGAAATGACTTTGTACTTAAAACACATCGAAATGACCTTGTACTTAAAACACGTCAAAATGACTTTGTACTTAAAACACATCGAAATGACTTTATACTTGAAACACCTCGATATGACTTTGTACTTAAAACACGTCGAAGTGACTTTGTACTTAAACACATCAAAATGACTTTGTACTTAAAAACACATCCAAAAGACTTTGTACTTAAAACATATTAAGATGACTTTGTACTTAAATCACGTCGACATGACTTTGTATTTAAAAAACACGTCAAAATGACTTTGTACTTAAAACATATTAAAATGACTTTGTACTTAAAACGCTTAGAAAAGCCTTTGCACTTAAAACACATCCAAATGACTTTGTACTTAGAACACATCGAAATGACTTTGTACTTTAGAACACATCGAAATGACTTTGTACTACAAACTAATCGAAATGACTTTGTACTTCAAACACATCCAAATGACTCTGGCACTGTGTGTGTTCCGGGGCTGGCCTCTGGGAGGCAGGTATCACGGACCAGATGTTCGAGCACGAGGCGCAGGACGGCTACGACATCGCCTCCCTCAACATCCAGCGAGGGAGGACCACGGCCTGCCTGCCTACAACGAATGGCGCGAATTCTGTGGGCAGGACAAGTACACTCTTTCGATGAGATGTCCTCCTCCAGAGTGTATCAGAACGCTTACCAGTAAGTCCTCTCCTCATCCAGAGTGTATCCGAATGTTTACCATTATCAAGTCCTCTCTCCTCCAGAGTGTATTAGAACGCTTACCACTAAGTCCTCTCCTCCAGAGTGTGTCAGAATGTTTACCATTATCAAGTCCTCTCCTCCAGAGTGTATTAGAACGCTTACCACTAAGTCCTCTCCTCCAGAGTGTCAGAATGTTTACCATTATCAAGTCCTCTCCTCCAGAGTGTGTCAGCACGCTTACCACTAAGTCCTCTCCTTCAGAGCGTATCAGAACGCTTACCATTAATTTTAATTCATCTCCTCCAGAGTGCATTAGAATGCTTACCATTACTAACTCATCTCTCCTCCAGAGTGTATTAGAATTCTTACCATTATCAACTTATCTCCTCCAGAGTGTATTAGAATGCTTACCATTATCAGCTCATCTCCTCCAGAGTGTATTAGAATGCTTACCATCATAAACTCATCTCCTCCAGAGTGTATTAGAATGCTTACCATTATCAACGCATCTCCTCCACAGTGTATTAGAATGCTTACCATTATTCACTCATCTCCTCCACAGTGTATTAGAATGCTTACCACTAAGGCCTCCCCTCCAGAGTGTATTAGAATGCTATAAAGCTTGCCAGTAAGTCCTCTCCTCCAGAGTGTATCACAACGCTTACCGATAAGTCCTCCTCCTACAGAGTTTATCAGTAAGTCCTCCTCCCCCAGAGTTTATCAGTAAGTCCTCCTCCCCCAGAGGTTATTGGCACGCTTACCTGTAAGTTCTCCTCCTCCAGAGTTTATCAGTAAGTCCTCTCCTCCAGAGTTTATTAGAACGCTTACCTCTAAGTCCTCCTCCTCAGAGTTTATCAGTGAGTCCTCTCCACCAGAGTTTATTAGAGCGCTTACCTGTAAGTCCTCCCTCTCCAGAGTTGATCAGTAAGTCCTCCTCTTCCAGAGGTTATTGGTATGCTTACCTGTAAGTCTTCCTCCTCCAGAGTTTATCAGTGAGTCCTCTCCACCAGAGTTTATTAGAGCGCTTACCTGTAAGTCTTACCTCTCCAGAGTTTATCAGTAAGTCCTCCTCCTCCAGAGTTTGTCAGTAAGTCATCCTCCAGAGTTTTTATGAACGCTACCTGTAAGTCCTCCCTCTCCAGAATTTATCATAAGTTCTCTCCTCCAGAGTTTATTAGAACGCTTACCTGTAAGTCCTCCTCCTCCAGACTTTATCAGTACGTCCTCTCCTCCAGAGTGTATCACAGAGTCTATGGCCTTGGTTTCTATCTGTTAGAGATCACCAGTATCGGCAAATTCATGGGGGCTGTCTTTGAACAGACGTGGTGGCGCCCTACGGAGGGAGAACTCACTCACACTGACTCACTCACGTTGTGTGTGTATGTGTGTGTGTGTGCGTGCGTGCGCGCGTGCGCGTGTATTGTGTTCGTGTTCTTCGTTCTTCGTTCTCTCTTTAACGAAGAACGAACACAAATACACGCGCACGCGCGCGCACGCACGCACACACACACATACACACACAACGTGAGTGAGTCATTTGCTGTATTGCCTTGGTCATTCTCCAAGTCTGGCAGCCGTAGAGCATGAGGACATCAAGGGTGAGCATAGGCCATCGACAACACTCCGCCATCGCACTCGGTTCTGGGCTGCTCGTTGAATGCCTGTCCAGTTGGTCCCCTGTCTCTTTATCTCTGCCTCAGTGTCTCGCCTCCAGCTGCTGCAAGGTCGGCCTCTCTTCCTTTTTTCCCCTGCGGGTTCCATGTCAGGGCTTGGCGTGTGGTGCTGCTGGATGCTGGCTTCCTGAGAGTGTGTCCAATCCAGCCCCACTTCCTCCGCAGAATCTGCTTGGCCACTGGTTCCTGTCCTGCTTGCTTCCATAGATCTTCATTGTTGATGATCTCTTCTCTGGCCATCTGATTTTGAAGATGCGCCTCAGACAGGTGTTCATGAAGGTCTGAATTTTTTTTGCTGTATTGCCTTGGTCATTCTCTCCAAGTCTCGCAGCCGTAGAGCAGAACCGACTTCATGTTTGAATTGAATATACTCAATTTCCCAATAATGAGACTTTATGAAGCGAGTCCATATGTTTCACTTCTTGTTACTTCAATAGGACACCATGCCCCCCCCCCCCCCCCCCAATGAGACTTTTTGAAGCGAGACCATATGCTTCATTTCATGTGACTTCAATAGGACATCATGTCCCCCCCCCCCCCCCCCCTGCAATGAGACTTTTTGAAGCGAGTCCCATATGTTTCATTTCATGTGACTTCAATAGGACACCATGTTCCCCCCCCCCCCCCCCCCCCCCCCCCCCCCCCCCCCCCATGAGACTTTTTGAAGCGAGTCCCATATGTTTCAATTGATGTGACTTCAATAGGACACCCCCCCCCCCCCCCCCCCCCCCCCCCCTCCCCCGAAACTTTTTGAAGCGAGACCATGTTTCATTTCATGTGACTTCAATAGGACACCATGTCCCCCTCCCCCCCCCCGTGAGACTTT
>JADBJO010003392.1:12500-25000 GCA_016801955.1 Conus betulinus
TTTTGAAGGCAGATCTATTTGTTTTGCCTGCTCCGAGGCCTTTCGTCCGCTGGTTCGGGACTCATCAGAGAGACACGGGCTGGTTGTGTCTGCGCCCTGCCTCCTTAAGTCCAAATCTTTGCCAAGTCATTACTATGAAGGCAGTTGAGATGTTGGCCTGCGTCCGTTTTTTTCCCCGCACTATTAGATTGTTCGCCTTTGCATTTGTCTGACTTTATTCAACTTTAAAAGGCTGTGCCAGTCTTGAATAAAAGTTACTCTGTGTTAGGTTTTCTTATGGGAGCAAAAGTTACTCTGCTTGTTTACTATTTATTGTTTGCTGTTCCCCGCCTCATTTCATTTTCAATTTCGTTTCGATTAAATCGAAGTTATTTGTTTGTGTCTGCCTTTGTGTTTTGATCTCCCTTGCATCCTTGGGTGGATCCTCAAGCGTAGGTTCAAAGATTGTCCCCTACATTTTATACTGTTTGCATAATGTCTTTAATTTTTCAGCAACTTTTTTCCTCCCCACACTTTCGTTTGGTTTCATTTACTACCCTTCACTGGCTGCTTTCGGGGTGCTATTGGATTCTTTTTTTTGCACCCTTGGTGGTGAGAACACCACGGTATTATGGACTGTGGTGTGTGTCTATTTGACGCCAGGAGCGCAGACACACAACAAGCCGCGTCTCCCTGATGAGTTCCGATCCAGCGGACGAAAGGCCTCGGAGCAGGCAAAACAAATAGATCTGCCTTCAAAAGGAGATTATGATGGTTCCTTTATGCAGCTAGTGAAGAGTTTTCTTATCTGTAATATATTTTCTTAATTTCATGTTTCCACTTTATTCATCTTCAACCTCTCCCCTCCGTTACTAACGGCTATAACGGCCCCTAACGGTTCTTCTTCTCTATGCAATATCTCTCAGAAAGAACTTTGCCGATCTTTCTGAAAATTTGTACGTATGTTCATTATGAGTCACGGATGATACCCGATGTTTTAGTTTACCGTTATAGCCGTTACTAGCGGCTATTTACAGCCCATAACAGTTTTTTTTTTAATGAAATGTCTCAGAAAGTACTTGGCCGATCTTTCTGAAAATTTGTACGTATCTTCATTATGGGTCACACATGATGCCAGACGCTTTATTTTACCGTTATAGCTGTTACTAGCAGCTACAACAACCCATGACGGCTTTTTCTTTTTTAATGGAATATCTCAGGAAGTACGTGGAAGTACGTGGGCCGATCTTTCTGAAAATTTGTTGGTATGTTTATTATCGGTCAAGATGATCCCGATGTTTAAGTTTACCGTGACAGCCGTTACTAACGGCTATAAGGGCCCCTAATGGTTTTTCTTCTTCATGGAATATCTCAGAAAGTACGTGGCCTATCTTTCTGAAAATTTGTAGGTATGTTAATTATGGGTCACAGATGATGCCTGATGTGAAAGTTTACTGTTATAGCCATTACTAACGGCCCATATGGGTTTCTTCTTTATCGAAAATCTCAGAAAGTTCTTGGTCAAGCTTTCTGAAAATTTGTAAGTATGTTCATTATAGGTCACAGATGATGGCCGATCTTTACCAGAACAGCCATTACTAACGGTTTACACACGCACAAGACGGTTTTTCCTCTTTATGGAATATCTCACGCGTATTCAGGATAAGCTGGGAGTACGTTTATATGCTTTGCATCTTGTTTGTTTTTGTGTGTTTCCCCCCATTTTTCTGTTGTTGTTTTTTTTTCGGGGGGGGGGGGGGGGGGGGGGGGAGAAGAGAGGGGGAGAAGGCCTGAAGGCCTGCACCGACATTTTTCTCATCTACACGTTTATTTATAGCAGTATCCTACATTGTTGATCTTCACGTCGAAATTCAGGGGCGTATCAAAACTCACATATTCGCACCAAAATTCTTATTATCAATCTCATTTTTTACAAACAAATTTCATTTACAAGGTAGTGGAATTGGGTATTTTCTTTCTCTCCTTTTTGTTTCGCTTTTCGTTTGTATGTGTCCATATGATTTATATAAACATTGCAATAACTTGATCTCATGATTTCTGCCATTCATATGATCCTGTGGGCAGATCAGTTCTTGTCTTCATGATACTCTATCCGTTTTTACTCTCTCGGAGATTTATTTCGGCACACAGTCTTACTATGCACTAGTGGTGGAAGGAGCAACTTTCCGGTACTAGTCATCGAAGAAATTTTTATTTGTTCGGGTATTGGAGAGAGAAGTTCAAACATTCAACATTCGATTGAACAACAGGGAACTGACACAAGTTAAGTGCACTTTCACACATCAACTTTTTTATTACTTATACATAGATAAGAAATGGCGTGACAATTCCATAGGCTGTGTTTCAGTTCTCATTGGACTACCACAATGAGGGTCCTTCCTCACTCCTACTTTACTCGCTGGCACTCTGTGCAGCAAGCTTAAGTTGGCATACAGGGGTTCTGTCTAAGTTACACTGAATGTATATGGTTATTATACATCCACCCGCTTGCGAATACCCAGTATTGTAGCCAGGATGGTACTCATAGACAGGTTCTCACTGTTTCATCATAAAGTGAGGGTAAGGGTCTGATGGGTTTGAGTCCAGGTGGTAAGCAAACTTAGCTTTGCTTCGGAGAGAAGACAGTTGTTCTCTCCTGTGGCTGGTGACTGCCCCACTGGTGTAGATGGTTGTCTGGGTGTCGCCCGGTTTACAATGATTTGGTGTCGAAGCGTTGCCCAGTTTCTGGCAAAGTCCCAGCTTCTGGTTCCCGCAATGTGTAGCGTGACCAGGATCCCAGTTCTGCGATAAAGAGAACTTGATCTGTAGATGAGAATCTGGTGGCTGGTCTGTCGAGTGCACACATTTACCCTTTTCCTCTGTCTTTCAGAAGGGTGTGAGACTCAGCCAGCAAAGTTTTCTCTATGGTAGAGTTTCTGCTATAACTATTAACCTCCACTTTTGTTTAAAGGCTAAGTTAAGCTTACAAAAGGGTAGGAGACAGTAATACAATGTTACAGTTTTAGTTATACAACTCTTCCATGTTTCATATGAATTAAATCACACTGACTTGGGCTATGCTTAGTCCAAGTACACATGTGGTGTAGACTTAAAGTCATACACTACAAATCATTCCAATAATCACCAGTATTTATAAATCAGAGTAGCAGTTTTTACCTAGCACAGGCATACTGTTTTCCTGATCAAAATTAATCATTGAATTATTATCTTAACAGACAGGGTTGCATACTGACAAAAGTCAGGGTGAACACAAAGAGCAGTGGTCAGATTGTTAACAAAGAATCAAAACCACTGGGAGAGCTTTTTGCCATATGATGGCAAGCAAACTACTACACAAAATAATCATTCATCAGTTTGATAAATGTTGCTAAGCATTTGTAAAGTTACAATGCTAACACACACAGCATACATAAAATCAATACATAGATTCAAAAATGTAAAACAGAGTTCCACTCACTTTTCCTGGGAATGAACAGGAATGACTTGAGATCAAGGAGTTACCAAGAGTTTCCTAGGCCTCTGTCCTTTGTCTTCCTCTGCTCTTGTCTACAGGCAGTCCTGAGGGGTCAGTGAAGCTGAGCTGGTGTGTGCCTAGTTTATGAATCTCTCGCTTGCCGAATCACATCGACAAACTGTCATTCACCATCAGGGGTGAGAGGGGGAGGGATTTAGTCTAGTCACCAATCGCCTCTCGAAATGTTTGAACCTAATCGGCACGGGATAATTTATGCATCCGTGTAGCTGACCGTTGAGCCCCAGCTAATTTATGCGTCCGCATAGGTGTTCGCGAGCACGTGCAGGTGCCTGCGAGGGGGGGTAGGATGAGGAAGGGGGGGGGGGGGGGGGGGTGGTGGGAGGTGGCACATGTCTTTGGGTCGGCACATATCTTTGTGTCGGCACATGCCTTTGTGTCGCGGGGTAGAGAGAGAGAGAGGGGGGGGGGTGAGACGGGCTGTTGTTAGAACGCCTCCCACGCTGCGTTGTATCGTACAGCATGGGGAGGGAGGGTTGAGAGAGGAGAAGGGAGGTAGGCTGATAAGAACGAAAGGGGGGGGGGGGGGGGTTGGGGGGGGAGAGTGGGCATAGATTTGAAATCTATTTTTTTGGTTTGGTGTTTTAGTGGGACTGATGGGATGGCGTTGTCAAGCATCACGTCACAATTGTTATAGCAGCAATAGTATTTATCTTCACAGCACATTGATGTGGCCGTTCTTGTGGTTGCAAAAAGAGTGCTTTGTTTTCAGCAAATCAATGTCGTCTTTCTTATCATTGCAATAGCAAGAACAATATCATGTTCATGACAGTGTTGTTGTTTTTTGTTTGTTTTTTTTTTTTTTGCTTTACAGCAATAATAGCTGGCCTATCATATTCACAGCAAGTTTATGTGGTCATTCGTATCGTTATCAATGTTATTTTTCTTACTGATATAGTAGCAGGAACAGTATCATGTTCATAGCAGTTAGCTGAATCCACTCTGTTTCATTGCAACAACAGTAGGCATAGCATGTTTACAGCAGGTAACTGTGTTCATTCTTACCATTTCATCAGTCCATTCTCATGACTACATCAACACACCATGTTCATTCTCATGTCAAATCATTCTTGTAACTATATCAACACATGTTCATTCTTCTCATTTTATCTATCTGTTTCTCATACCTACATCAGCACTCTATTTCATTCTCATCGTTTTATCAATACATTCTCCATACCCAAATCAACACACTATGTTTATTCTTATAAATTTCATCAGTCCGTTCTCCATAGCTACATCAGCACACTATGTTCATTCTTATCATTTTATCAGCAACCTACATCAACACACTATGTTCATTCTTATCATTTTATCAATCCATTCCCCATACCTACATCAACACACTATGTTCATTCTTATCATTTTATCAGTGCATTCTCCATAGCTAAATCAGCACACTATGTTCATTCTTATCAATTTATCAATCCCTTCTCAGTACCTACATCAGCACACTGTGTTCACTCTTATCATTGTATCAGTCTATTCCCTATACCTACATCAGCACACTATGTTCATTCTTATCAATTTATCAATCCATTCCCCATACCTACATCAACACACTATGTTCATTCTTATCATTTTATCAGTGCATTCTCCATACCTACATCAGCACACTATGTTCATGATCATACTGACAACGTCGAGCTTTTTTCTTCCCTCAGGAACGTGGTGGAGACTTGTGCCGACCTACTGGAGAACGGTGCTGACTATAGCCGCTTCTGAGGCTAGTAAGGACTGACGTCATTGTGAGGCTGGTAAGGACTGACGTTATTGTGAGGCTATTAACTACTGACGTCAGTGTGAGGTTTTTCAGGGCTGACGTCATTATGAGGCTGGTAAGGACTGACGTCATTGTGAGGTTGGTAAGACCTGACGTTATTCTGAGGATGGTAAGGACTGACCTCATTCTGAGTCTAGTAAGAACTGACGTCATTGTGAGGCTGGTAAGGACTGATGTCATTCTGAGGCTGGTCAGGACTGAGGTCATTGCGAGGCTAGTCAGGACTAACGTCATTGTTAGGCTGGTCAAGACTGACGTCATTATGAGGCTGGTCAAGACTGACGTCGCGCTGTGGGGCTGGTCAGAACTGACGTCATTCTTAGGCTGGTAAGGACTGACATCATTGTGAGGCTGGTAAGGACTGATGTCATTGTGAGGCTGTCAAAGCTGACGTCATCGTGAGGCTGGTGAGAACTGACGTAATTCTGAGTTTAGTCAGAACTGACGTCATTGTGAGGCTGGTGAGAACTGACGTAATTCTGAGTTTAGTCAGAACTGACGTCATTGTGAGGCTGGTGAGAACTGACGTAATTCTGAGTTTAGTCAGAACTGACGTCATTGTGAGGCTGGTCAGGACTGACGTCATTCCGAGGCTTGTAAGAACTGACGTCATTGTGAGGCTGGTGACGACTGACGTCATCATTGTGAGGCTGATGAGGACTGATGTTATTGTGACGCAGGCTAAGACCGACGTCATTCTGAAGCTGGTCAGGACTGACGGCTGGTCAGGACTGACGTCATTGCGAGGCTGGTCAGGACTGACGTCATTGTTAAGCTGGTCAGGACTGACGTCATTATGACGCTGGTCAGGACAGACGTCAATCCGTCTGTCTGGAAATGGACTGGAAGGAAGACTACAGTCCCACCTTAGGGAGGGGGCTGCAAATGTTAAACATTAAACCGTCTGCAATGCTGTGGCACTGTGACGGTTGGGACATACATAGACTGGTCCAATCCAGTCACTGACCATATTACACTGTGTGGTGAAGACGCTAAGGGTGGGGCATAGACTGTTGCAATCCACTCACTGACCATAGGTCGCAGTGGGGTGAAGACGCTAAGGGTGGGGCATAGACTGTTGCAATCCAGTCACTGACCATAGGTCGCAGTGGGGTGAAGACGCTAAGGGTGGGGCATAGACTGTTGCAATCCACTCACTGACCATAGGTCGCAGTGGGGTGAAGACGCTAAGGGTGGGGCATAGACTGTTGCAATCCAGTCACTGACCATAGGTCACTGTGGGGTGAAGACGCTAAGGGTGGGGTATAGACTGTTGCAATCCAGTTACTGACCATAGGTCACTGTGGGGTGAAGACACTAAGGGTGGGGCATGGACTGTTCATATCCGGTCACTGACTATAGTTCACTGCGAGAGGAGTGAAGACATTTTGTGGAGGAGATGAAAGGCTGAAAGCAATGAAGAGAGGATGATGTGAAATTACATTGTGTGCCGATGTCCACATCAGTGATCAAAAAGTGTGTTTTACATGATGACTTTTGATGGAGCTCCTCACCTGAAACAATTTTCTTGACAATATACATTTCTATAGTGCTATATTTTGTCCTTTTATTCGTTATTATGGTGATCTCTTTTTTCCCATACGATGGTATGATGTAGATGCAATGGTAATCCAAATACGAAACGTAGCAGACACTGACAGCACTAGGTCGAAGCCAGACGATTTTCCAATAAATTCTCTTCATCGTAGCGGTCATGGCAGCTTACACGGCCAGTCAACATTGGCTGCCATGAGCATCAGCACAGTCTGGCATCTGGCATAAATAAAAACCCTTAATTGATAACTATGACACGACGGTCTCAAAGTGCGCACGGACATTCAAGCAAAGACAATCATGTGCCCCGAACGCAGCCACACATTGACTTCTTTTCAATAAAACAACTAGAACTCAATTTTAAATTTCTCCCCAGGTTAAAAAAAAACAAACTTTTTGTTATCTCTTTCTATCTGCGCTTCACTTCTTTTGACGCGAGGAGGGGAAGGGGGGTGGGGGGGTGTAATATTTCCTCTTTTTCTTTCTTTGACCAGTGAATCATTCAACGAGACATTGCAAAAAAAAAAAATATATATATATCCAAGTCACTCTGATTTCAGTTTATTCACTTGCTACACGAACTTCAATTGTTCCCCTTAGGTTCCACAGACTTCCAGCTTACCCTACACAAACAAATCACCATGGGTTCACAGACCCCAATCCTTATTTATCAAAATGCTGCATTCTTCCCATCAATTAAATTAAAAAAATCAAAATTCTCTTAGCAGCGGACGTCTTGCATCATCCCAAGGGCTTAGAGGGGGCTGCCATTGCCTATGTGACCATGCTATCTTCCACACATAGGTTGTTTGCCCCTGGAATCAACAATGTTTAACAAGACAAATAATTGAGAGTTCGACTGACTCTCTCTCTCTCTCTCTCTCTCTCTCTCTCTCTCTCTCTGTTACACTTCGTCCTCTTCTTCTCCTCCTAGCCAATCTCTTTCCTTTTCATGCAAGTCTGTGTTCTCTAGTCCGCTGCTTCCGCCAAAATGACAAGCATTTTTTTTTTCAAGGGCACAAATGACTATCCCCGCTACCCCCCCACCCCCACCCCCACCCCCCCAAAAAAAATGACGAATGAGTTTTCAATGCGGGTTCAAAGTACACACACACACACACACACACACACACACACACCTTTTTTTCTTGGGGCGCATGACAATAATACGTAAAGAATATCCTTCAACGATGTGCTTTTTACTTACGCCTACATTTGAGATTTTCTTTCCCATTGGCGAAAAGTCTTGCGATTTCAATGCCGTGACAAAAAAAAAAAAAAAAAAAAAAAGTTCATATCACGTATAAGGTCGTATGGGGAGCAAAACGTAAGATATGATATACATACGTCATCGTGTTCGCGTCACGTCTTTCACACCAAACCATTTATCCCATGTGACAGAGACACGTGCCCTTGCACGTGCAGCAGAGGGCTAGGCTAGAGTCTGTTAAACGTTACGCCTGCTGACAAAGTGAACCGTGAAAAGCCTTGCTCTTACCCATACCTGCATTGTCGTTTATCTGTCTCTTTATTTATCTATGTTTCTTTATTCATGTATCTATTTATATATTCATTCATGTACATATATATTTATTATTTACATATCTATTCATGTATTTAATTTATCTGTTTTTGAGTATTTGGTGTTTGTTGTTCACAGGTGTGGGTCAACCTTGAATACTCACACAACCAATGCTGACATGAAGAAGAGAACGAAGAAGAGGATAGCAGCTCTGATGTGACAAAAGTAGATTTCCCGTCGTACATCCGTATAGGCGCGCGTTCATTAACAGTCGTCGTCATTCTGCTGTGGTCAGACTCATATACTCTGACCCTTTCTTTCTGTTCTGGCACTTGCTGTTCTTTATGTATATTCACTACGCCCTTTAAAAGAAGACAACTGTTCGTTTTTCTTTTTATGCAATAAAATTCTATCAACATTAGCCATTCGTGTGTGTGTGTGTGTGTGTGTGGGGGGGGGGGGGGGGGGGGGGGGGGGGGGGGGGAGGGGGTGCGTGTGTATGTGTGTGTGTATGTGTGTGTGTGTTTCTCTCTCTCTCTCTCTCTCTCTCTCTCTCTCTCTCTCTCTCTCTCTGTCCTGGAACAGCAGCAGCAGCAGCAGCTGCAGCAACACACAGGAGCAGTGCACTCAGCGGCAGCCGACAGCAGCGGCAAAGAGCATCAGCAGCACAGCTTCCTGTGTGCTCTCCTGCTGTCTGTGAGCTCTCCTGCTGTCTGTCCTCTCCAGCTGTCCTTGTCCTCTCCAGCTGTCCTTGTCCTCTCCTGCTGCTGTCCTTGTCCTCTCCTGCTGTCCTTGTCCTCTCCTGCTGTCCTTGTCCTCTCCTGCTGTCTGAGCTCTCCTGCTGTCCTTGTCTCCTGCTGCTGTCCTTGTCCTCTCCTGCTGTCTATGAGCTCTCCTGCTGTCCTTGTCCTCTCCTGCTGTCCTTGTCCTCTCCTGCTGTCCTTGTCCTCTCCTGCTGTCTGTGAGCTCTCCTGCTGTCTGTGTCCTCTCCTGCTGTCTGTGTCCTCTCCTGCTGTCTGTGTCCTCTCCTGCTGTCCTTGTCCTCTCCTGTTGTCCTCGTCCTGTCCTGCAGTCTGTGCTCTCCTGCTGCCTGCTCCTCTCCTCCTGTCTTTGTGCTCTCCTGCTGTCTGTGTCCTCTCCTGCTGTTTGTCCTCTCCTGCTGTCTGTATCCTCTTCTGCTTCTCTGTGTGCTCTCCTGTTGTCTGTGTGCTCTCCTACTGTCTGTGTGCTCTCCTACTGTCGTCGTGCTCTCCTGCTGTCTGTGCCCTCTCCTGCTGTCTATATCCTCTCCTGATGTCTTTGCGCTCTTGTGCTCTCCTGCTCTCTTTGTGCTCTCCTGCTGTCTGTGTAATCTCCCTGCTGTCTGTGTGCTCTCCTGCTGTCTGTGTCCTCTCTTGCTTTCTTTGTGCTCTCCTGCTGTCTTTGTGCTCTCCTGCTGTCTGTGTGCTCTCCTGCTGTCTTTGTCCTCTCCTGCTGTCTGTGTTCTCTCCTGCTGCATGTTTTCCTCTCCTCCTGTCTTTGTGTTCTCCTGCTGTGTGTGCTCTCCTGCTGTCTTTGCGCTCTCCTGCTGTCTGTGTGCTCTCCTGCTGTCTGTGTCCTCTGTGTCCTCTCCTGCTGTCTGCGTCCTCTGTGTGCTCTCCTGCAGGTCTGTGTGCTCTCCTGCTGTCTGCGTCCTCTCCTGCTGTCTGTGTGCTCTCCTGCTGTCTGTGTCCTCTCCTGCTGTCTTTGTGCTCTCCTGCTGTCTGTGTGCTCTCCTACTGTCGTTGTGCTCTCCTGCTGTTTGTGCCCTCTCCTGCTGTCTGTATCCTCTCCTGCTGTCTTTGCGCTCTTGTGCTCTCCTGCTCTCTTTGTGCTCTCCTGCTGTCTGTGTAATCTCCTGCTGTCTGTGTGCTCTCCTGCTGTCTGTGTCCTCTCCTGCTGTCTGTGTCCTCTCCTGCTGTCTGTGTCCTTTTCTGCTGTCTGTATGCTCTTCTGCTGTGTGTTGTAGTAGTAGCCACCCGGCTGGGAGGTCGCGGGTTCGAATCCCATCAGAGTCATGTAGGTTTTTCTGACCCGACCGGCTCCTACCCAGAGTTGAGTTTGCTGCGGACTCAGTTGGAAGACTGGGACCACACAGTCGAGTTTCATTCACTAAATGGATGCGTTTCTGAGAGTGCTGCTCAAATTTTCTGACCAACACTGCAGGTGCCTGTATCTCTCGGGCCTGGTTGATGCCGGTATATATCATGAAAGGAAGTTTCGATGTCCTCTCCACGTCTGTGGCTTTGGTTTGGTTCCGTCGGGGTCACTGATATCGGCGAGTCCATATGGGCTATCGTTGGACGGACGTGGTGGCGCCCAACTATGTGATATTAGACAAGAAAGGAGAGATAGACAGGCAAATAGAGGGAGATAGATAGAGTTTGTTCATGTTGCATACTGTACATAACATCAGAAAACAATCAGACAGACAAACGAATAAACAAACAACCTACACACACTAACAATATCAGATTAAAGCAAATACCTGACTGGACTACAAATCAAGCAGAAAGTAACTTTCAAAGCAAAATCAATATCAGAAAAAAAATATGTCACAGACATGCCTGATAAATGTGGCAGAAATGCCTTGAGAGGCACACATTCGAAAAAAACATGATCTCCGCATTTTTTGTTTCCCCCGCATTTTGCATTTTGTTGCAGAGCTATATTTAGTTCTAAAAGCATCCAGTTTCAATCGATGAAAAATATTGAAACGAAGTTTCTGTATTGATGCATATCATAAATGTGCAGATTTTGGATGCTTTTGAAATGATCAATACTAAAAAGAGGATTATTTTGTGTCTGAACATGAGTAACAGCTTTTTTCTGCCCATTTCTGAAATATTCCCAAGCTGTTTGTTTTAAAATTTGTTGACTCTCTTTCAAAGTGAACGGTATGGAAATAGTTTGTACCCTCGTTCCATTTTCAGCGCCTTTTTTTTGATCCGGCCTCTTTGTTACTCGTCAACGATCCATCTGTGTACACCTTAAGATGGTTGGAATATCTATCTTGCATTTGCATCTTCGTTAAATATGACAAGATGTAAGGCTGATTTGCTTTCTTTGTATCAGTGTAATCAAGGTGAGAGGGAGAAGAAGAGGGAGAGGCCACAACCAAGCGTACAGAATTCCATCATGCCGCACTGACTACCGGAAATATACATTTCTGCCACGTACCATCAGAGAGTGGAACTCACTGCCACAGTTACCGCTCCCTCCCTTTAGGCCTTTGTCTCAAGGATGACCCGAACGTCCTAACAGCCCGGCTTCACCATCAGCCAAAGTAAGGCAAGTGAGGGACTAGGGCTCTGCCGGTCGGGGTTTGACCCCGGGGGCCGCTTCGGTAGCCGGAAAGGCCTGGTCCTGATGCCTGAAACAGCTGATGGCTTCCCCCACCCCCATGAGCCCCCATCCCCCCCCCTACACCCCATTACCCATTACCCCCCCGCCCCCATCCCCCCCCCCTACACCCCATTTACCCCCCCCCCCCCCCTTCCTCCTTTTTTTTTTTCATCTATCCTGCTGCGCTTCTCCTCACTACGGTGTCAGAATGGTTAATATGGTGACCGTGGACACCTAATGGGAAGAAGAAGAAGTGTGTGTGTGTGTGTGTGTGTGTGTGTGTGTGCGCGCGCGCGCGCGTGTGTGTGTGTGTGCGTGCGTGCGCGCGAGCGCGTGCGCTAATACACACACATAATTGCTGAATTGTTCTTTTGACAAAGATAATGAACCATATTATTAATAAGTGCATAAGAGATAACTCGGACGTTCAAAACAGAATAGTTGCCCTTGCCAGTCAACAACAAACATGGCAGCCGCCCACATGTGTTACACCAGTTCTGGATGTAATCGTGTGCCTCACTGCGCTGACTGGGGACAGAATGGGCTCATATGTTATGGATCGTGTAATGGAGTTGTCATCTATTGTCCCGACGTAAGTGGTGATTTATGAATTTATTGAAGACAATTTTACATTGTCATAAATATATGATAAAATGAAGTTAATGGTTTCACCACCAACTCGTCCTCTGTGTTTGTTGGCATAAGAGGTGGGATTTTCGTGCTTTGAAAAAATGATCAAAAAAAAA